>ML795883.1:240549-285836 GCA_009831015.1 Picea engelmannii
CTCCTCTACATCTAGATTTCCCTCATAGACGGGAATATCCATCTTCGTCTTCGAGCTCATCCTCGAAATGGCTTTTATCAACCTCTCTGTCGAGGCATCTTCTGCGGTGACCTCTTCTTGGTCGTGTCCACCTTCCTCTTCAACCTCAGGATCGCTGAACTCTGTTGTACCAGCTCCACGCCTCTGGGTGGCCTCCATATCTTCGAGTCTCGCCCTGAGATCTCGTATTTGTCGTTCCATCTCTGGATTCCCTGCTGGATTCTCTGCTTGCCTTCCTCTTCTTCGCGCGTCCCTGTCCTCACGATCAGGAGACTGCCTTTCTCTCCTGGGTGGCATTATATCTCTTCTATCTCCGTTCAGAAACAAAGGTATTCCTGCTCTGATACCACTCTGACGCAATCTGCCCCTCACCGAGCAAACTGCTCTCACCAGGACCTCCTTGACACACGGGCCCGAAGAGTCAAAGTACTCTTCCTCCCTACTCGGGAGTCCACTACCCACAACAGGCTCCTCAGCTATCTCCCTCTTCGGAAATTGGGATATCGCGACTCGGGAGTTCGCGGTTCACGCGAACACAATTCACATACAAAACAAAACCGCGATCCCCGATGGTCAACGGTCAACAACTTCTATTCGGGAATTTCCCTATTGGGAAATCGGAGTATGCGATGTTATGAACCCTTGAAACCACAAAGTCCCCAACCCCAAACTCCGATATGCTTCCACCTGTCCTCCACTCGCTCTGGAGGCCCCACTCAACTACGTCACCTCCTTCGCTCGTGCGATCGGGGATCGCGGGGTCGCGATTTCACCGATCACAACTTCCTTGCATTATAAAACCCCGAACCCCGATTCTCCGATGCCACCTGTCAACATCCCGTGGTGAGGCCTAATGCCTTGAAACCTGTCCTCTACTCGGCTATCGGGATGTCGCGATTCGGGAATTCACGCCTCCTGATGCACAAGGTCACAGACTTTGCAAAACTCCGAATCCCGACCCTTCGGGATCCTGATCCACGTGTCCCCCTCTCCGATCAACGACTCCGATCGATTCGGGAAATCGCCGGTCGTGATTTCAAAGGGATTGAACCCTTGACTCTGGGAACGCCGAACGTCGAAACCCGATCCACAGGGATCCTGCACCACGTGTCCCTTCTTCGATCAACGGCTCAGATTTGATTCGGTGAATCGCGACTCAGGATTTCACGAGGTGTGGAACTCTCGTCCTATCAATCCCCAAATGTCGACACCCCGAAGTCCAATGGAATTGGGTTCTTCTCCACCTGTACTCACGGGTTAAATCCCGCGTAACTCCTGCACGATCTGACGGTCCTCGAGATTTCGCTGAACTTTACGGGGATCACCAGCCATCGATTCTCTTTCTCTGAGAACTCCTTCTGCTCCTAAGGATGGATTCCGTCCACACTCCACCTGAGTCTGTTCCTTGACACTTATGAGGAATTATCCCTCCTGAGATTTGTCTCTCTCTCTCTCTCTGACTCCTTCAGAGATTTCTCGAACGCGCTCCCTGCGTTCGGTCTTCAACCACTTCCAATAGTGAAGAAGTCTTCCGGGTCCTGTGCACTCACGCTCGCAACAGTCTCGACCTTTTCTTTCTCAGACTTGCTACTGAGACTCCCATCCAACCTGCACTCACCTGCACGGCTTGAACAATCCCAATTTACTCTGGGCAAACGAGAACAAGGTTCAGCTACTTAGCCTCCTCGACGCACTCTATGCGGAGGAATTCAACTGCACTCTATGCAAAAATCTCCTGGCTTGAGCAGAGAAACAATTGAAACTCATTCTCTCAGATTTCTAACCTGATATGCAATCACATAAGCAACATATAGGAGATAAGCATAAAAAGAAGCAAACATGCAAAGGCATAATATCAACAACACACAGAGCTCAAACACATCCATGGGATTGAAATCACAGTCTTTCTTCTATTAATTCAATCTGTACATGGAGTCTCTTCACAATCTCTCTGCTCTGCTCTCCTTCTTGTTAATGTTGAATGAGTGTTATGTTACAATGATACAAGGGAGGGTGTCTATACTCCGTTTTCCCTCTCGAAAACTAAAAACTGTCTAATCTAGACTTAACTATTCTATCTACTTGCATTAAATCTAAGTAAATGTCTCATCTACCTAAGGACGAGAGCTTATCTGCTCAAGGTCCGTTACATGTACCAATGCGCTTCATCACATCAACGTTTAATGTTTGGCGCAACCATATTTCAATGTTTCAAAATTTGAATGCTGGCGCTGTCCAGCTGTTCCTTTGCCTCCACGCACTGGCTCGCTTGATAGGTGAGCGATGCTCCTGCATCATAGATCAAAAGGAGAAAGTATTTTGGAAGTTTGGATGCCACCATAATCTTTATTCGTGTAATCATTTTCAGTTATATCAAATTAAATCTACCCACTATAAGACATTGCTCTTATCTTCCATGATGCCATAGTTATTAGGCACACAAGGTGTATAAAATTCACTCCCCAAGACATACATGAAAAAAGAACAAGAATGTTGTAATGTCCCCCACCTCTTGATGAAGAGGGTTGGAGAGACTCAATGGTATAACTTTCCCCACTAGACTATAGTCTCAGGTATATTGGGGAAAAAGTCAACTAGGGATTGTAATATTCTAAAGTTAAGTTGACTTTGTGGAAAAATAGTAACTCAACGAAGAAAAATAAAAGATGAGTTAGGTTAAGAGTTAACCCTAGGGGTAAACTAACTCAATAGAGGAATAGATTGGAGCTATAAAGGAAAGGGCAGGGTGCACTCCTTATTCATTCTGGATTATTATCTTATTTTCATTGGAGCTCTTGAGCACAATCAATTTTGAGGTTTTTGAGTCTAAAACCCTAGAGATCAACATGGTGGTGAAATATCCCACCTTCCTTGATCCAAGCTTGGTCTTGGAGGTGAAATAATCCTCCCACACCATTCTACAGTGTTGTAGGTTGGTTCTACAAGCATTTACTAGGCTAGGGCACAACCGAGGGGGGTTTCCAACTAGGGGGCACACCATCTTGGAGGTTTTGGTTTGATCTAGAGGAAGCATGAGGCATTTCAGAGGGTCCCTGTCATCATTCCTGGTCTATTCTAGAGGATTTTATCCTTGCAGTTTATTTATGTTATCTTGGCATGAATTGAAGAGAAAGAGGGCGCATTGCAGAAAGGGGTTTTCAGTGTTTGGAGGCTCAAATCTTCATATATTGGCTTGAGACTTCATCATCTTGGTAGAAGTGGCCCGATATATGGTCTAACAAAGTTTGGCGGCTTTTGGAGGTTCCTAGAGGGGAGAACGTACCCTCTTTGACTTTATCAAAATAGGGAGGGCGCAATCCAATTTAGGGATTTTCCATTTGGAGGAGCAACATTGCTCATATTATCTTGAGATTGGATCCAGAGGTTTCTATTAGCCCAATCTACATTCTAGGTGAGTTTTGGAGGATTTGGAGGTCAGGAGAGGGTAGGACAAAACTTGAGGGTTTTGCAGCATTCAGAGCAGGGTGCAAATCATCCAGTTGGGGAGTTTTGTCAGTGTATTGACTAGGTTCTTCTATCTTCAGTAAAATTTGCTTGTTGGTGGCCTTTGGAGGCTTGTATCTCTTATCTTACAGCCTTTGGGAAGAATTTATCTTGTATTTTTATTCTTATTGTATTGGCTAGCATCCCATTTGTTATTATTGGGGCTTTCTTCCAGATCTGCAGATCTCTTGTGTACGGGGTCTCCTTACTATCTAAATAAAGGTCAGATGTGACATTGTGATTCTCTACTGGTGTTCTTATATCTCTTGTCTTGTTTATGATCGTATGCTTCATATCTATTGGTCTGTAAATATTGGATAATCCCATGCACATCTTACAAAAACACCTGCAAACAAATAAACAAACATAACAACAGTAAACAATTAGTGTTCAGGTAAAAACCTTTGGCTCAAGAACATTATAGTGGTATTAAATATTTGATCCTCCCAAACAATGAGGGATAGCGCATTCATAATTTTAGTGGCATTTAGATGGGTAGACGCAGGAAACAGACAGGTGAGACAAAGGATGAAATGGAAGGATCAGGTGAGGACAGCGAGCCACAGATTCTAGCAAGGTTTGCTAAGGAGTTACAACACTCCATAAACATGACACATATCACCCTTATGCATCATCTATACGAGAAATAAGAAACAATACGTAGGGGATAGGTGGAGATGAAAAAATTATTGAGGAAGGTAAGTGAAAGCCAAGAGAGGGTATCACAACTCCTGATGCAGATGACTCATGGAGGGAAGGGTCCAGAAGTTTATGCCAATAGAGAGGCTAGTGGATCTCATGAAGGGACTAGAAAATAGTAGGAGAACAACCCCCATTATCACACTAAGGAATAGAGCTATGGAGGAGGTGCACCAATGGTAAAAACATACAACAGGATCACCCCTGGACCCTATCTACCTACATTCTTAGATACTCAACCACAACACAAATATGAGGATGAGATTGAGGATAATTTTGAGCAGTATTCCAGGGAGCATCATACCTTAAGTGTAGGGTTTAAGAGACAGGTCACGCTAGATCAATATCACGAGATCAAATTTTAGGGAAAACCGAAACAGTATCAAAGGCCCAACTGTGAACTGGAGCATAGAGCAGGAAAAATAGAAATCCCTTATTTTGATGGATCTGCTAAGGTGACAGAACAAGCATGGGTGAAGAACGTGGATACCTACTTACAACTTAACCCCATGAGAGAGATGGATGCCATCAAATTTTCCACCATGTACTTATATGGAAAGGATCATGATTGGTGGTATCATGGGTTAACCACATTGGGTCACAATCAAATTACATATTACACAGAGTTCACACAGAGGCTCATTGACAGATTTGACCAGGGGGATCCAGAGCTACCTTTTAGGGAGCTCACACAACTCAGACAGACACAATCACTAGAGGCTTACATAGAGGATTTCCAGAGGCTATCAATGATGGTACATGATGTGTATCAAGAGAGACTTATGATGCTTTTCAAAGAAGGGTTGATGGAACCCTTGAAGGGTTGGGTCAAGGCCTTTAATCTTACCAACTTGCATGATGCCATATGGAATACCAGAGACTTAGGTACAATAGATAAGACAATATTCACCCCTAGACCTCCCAATAAAGGGGGTAGGGAGAAAAGACCTCCTATTAACCAAGGGGGAAGATACCCAAGGGGGTTTGACTGAAGAAGGGGTAGGATGGATGAGCCCACTAGGAGGGAACTAAGGAGGAAGCAATTGTGTTTCACCTACAAGGAACCATGGTACCGAACACACAAATGCATGGGTAAGGGAAAATCCCACTACATTGAGGTGATCTCAGATGATGAGAGGGATGAGGATTTTAGCCACCTATAGAACATGGAGGTCGAAAATCCAGGACAGACGGAAGAGGAGGATTTTAATCACGACCCTAAACCAGATGAGAAGGTAACCATTGAATCCATCAATGGGGTACCTAAATTCAACACCTTCTAGATCAAAGAAGTCCTACAGGGGTAGAAAGTTTCAGTTCTCATTGATGGGGGTGCCTCACACAACTTCATTGACTTAGCATTACTGCAAAGAAGGAACATACCGACAGTGGAATTTGAGGAATTTTGTGTGGAGGTTGCAGGTGGAAACACCATGCCCTGTGATAGGTACATACCAGGGATGAAACTTAATTTGGGCATACATGATTTGGCATAGGATTTCTATGTTATGGATCTTCCAGACACAAACATCATCCTAGGATTATAGTGGCTTAGTAGATTGGGGCCAATCACCACAAATTACAAAACCATGGAAATGTATTTCATAGAAGAAACATGGAAGAAGGTGGTTCTCAAAGGTATAACAAGAAACAAACCAAGGGTGGTGACAAAAAAGTGCATGGAGGCCATCTTCCGAAGAGAAGACATCGCTTATGAAGAAAAACTCATAATTTCAGTCAGAGTAGAGAGAAAGGGCGAGACACATTACTCACCAAAGATCAAGAAAATCATGGATAGACACAAAAATATATTTGAGCCTATACCACCAGGAGCACCACCAGATAGGGGTTTTGATCACATCATATAGTTAGAGGAGGGGGCGAAGCCTTTCATCACCACTCCTTACAAGAACCCCAATAAGTACAAGGAAGAAATTGAAAAGGCAATTAAGGAATTGTTGGATATGGGTCACATCAGGTTGAGATCCAGTCCCTTTGCATCTTTAGTAATGCTAGTGAAAAATAAATATGGATCAGTGTGCATGTATATTGACTACAGGGCTCTAAACAAGAAGACCATAAAAAATAAATATCCCATCCCACAGATTGATGAGCTATTGGATGAGCTCCATGGGGCAGTGTATTTCACTAAGATAGACTTATGCTCTGGCTATCACCAGATTAAGATGAGGGAGCCAGATATTTCCAAGACAGGTTTCCGATGTAACTATGGACATTATGAGTTTCTATTTATGCCTTTTGGGTTGACTAATGCACCAACCAATTTCCAATCGTGCATGAATAAGTTTTTCAACAAGAAGCTAAGGAAGTTCTTATTAGTCTTCTTTTATGATTTATTGATCTACAAAAATACTTGGGAGGAGCACCTTTAGTATGTGGAACAGATTTTGACTATTCTGGAGGAGAAATCCTTGTATGCCAAGGAATCTAAATGTGAATTTGGGATTGTTATCACACAATTTGTAGAAAGGATAAAAGGCTTGAGGTTTGAAGGTCAAACTGGCATAACAAGAACCAATCCCACCCAATCTCAACACAATGGGATGGTTCTTTCTATTTACAGTGGTAAGGCCCAGGGGAGACGTCCCCGATGACCTGGGGTTTTGAGAAGGTAAAGGATTACAGGATAAAGTAGTTATTCCCCCCTCACAAGTCACCACCGAGTAGATAGTCTGGCCAAAAGGCCAATAAAGTAAAACCCCGTAATGAGATATACCTGCCTAAGACAAAGAAACAACAAACTAATATGTGCAATATATCTCAATGGGTTAGTACTTCATATAAATTAGTGACTATCTGATAAACATATAAGTAGTTTGACAATAAATATTGACGAAGTCAATGTTTATAAAATAGCAATGAAAATAATCTCACTTCTTTAATAAATGCTGGAATAATGTGGCATTCAATGAAATAAATGAACACTTCATTCAATTAATGCCTTTAATCATCATTCAATTGCTCATAAAGAAAACGTCTAGCTGCACTGGTGATTTATAGCTAAAGATGACGACAACATATAGGGTTAGTTTCTTAGCTAGGGTTAGGATAGTTAGGGTTTCATTCAATGTATTGAGAGTAGTTTTGATCAGGTTCACTTCATCACATGAGGTCTTACGATCAGTGCCTTAGGGTTAAATGGAGTCGATAGTGAAGGACGTAAGAGATGAAGGAGACAAAAGTCAAAACGGCTAAGGACTAGAGGGAGAGAATTTGAGGTGTTGCTAAGGAAAGGCCTCAAAGTTAAAACCCTAGGGTAGAGAGGCTCACTTTGGTGTAGGTGAACTAGACCTCAGTGCTCTCTCCTCCTTCCTTAATTCAGATGGAAAAACGGCTAGCTGAAAGATGAAGCATAAAACAAAAACTAGAGGGTTTGATGAAGCAAGGTGTTGCTACAACAAGGCCTTTTCAGCAAACCCTAGAGAAAAAATGGCCCCAAGTGTAGTAGACCTAGGCTTAAGACGTCTCTCTCTTCTTGGCCTCTAGATAGTACAACTAGCAATAAATGAAGAAAGGAAGGGAGTGTAGCAATGGCTAGGCTCTCTCCTTCTTCAATGGCTAAAAATTTCTCTCAAAGGGGACGTGAGACAAGGACCTACTTGTGTGCTTGTCACCTAAGGTTTTTTTCATCAAAAATCATAAACACATGCAAGAAATTAAACTACAACCATTCATTTAAGAAGTTTTGCAGAAAAATACTTAGAATTCACCAAGAAATATCAATGAAACCCTAGTTGTAACACCTTCCTTCAAGAGAAATGCCAAAACATGCCAAAATAATCCTCCTTTAACAAGTGCACATCACTAAATCAGCCAAAACCCTAAAATAGGGCACAAATTTCAGACCTCACCAAGTGGTGAGTGAGTTATGTTGAAAAAATGAAGGTAAAAATCCCTCATTTATACAGTACCATGACCTAATTTTACATTTTAGGTCATGTAAAAGGCCAACAAGGCCAAAATATCAAATCATATTGTTTTTACATTAAATTTTCAAATTAAAACCCTAATCGAGATGAAAAGGAGTAATAATCCCCTTTAAGAGAGACACCATCCCCTTCTAGGGAAAATGGGGCATCCTAGAGAAAAACGTTAGCCCTCCTTGGGCTTCTCCAACCTGCCACACATGCCAATCCTTCCTAGCCTACCTACCAAGACGCACATGATGTTGTATGATGTCATGGTCAATATGGTGACGTCCTAGGCCTTCCAAGGCCAACGTTCCACTGAAAGAGGGCTATCCCCCCTAGGTCAAGCTCTGTTGGGGTGCCTCTGGTGGAACGTCCTCTTCTTCTCTAGTGAAAATCTCTTGATCCATATTTGTCCTATCTTTTCCCCATGATGGGGTCCCATCATCCATATGATGGGCTCTTCATCCCCATGGAGATCCAAACTGATCATCTCCCCATGTGTATCGGTCCAAATGGTACCTGTTCGTCGGGCATGGTCCTACACATCAAAAGCTACGCCCTCCATACGATCATTAGTCACATGGATCATAAAAATGTCAATCACATATCATCATCAATATTATTAAACATGTGCATAAAATCCCTAATACATTAGTTAATAGCTCAAAGACATTACACAAGGCTACAATACAAGTCTGGAGGAAAGGACAATGCATCCTATTGGGCTAGTGTCCACAGAAGAAGGAAAGTTCCTGGAAGAAACCTCATCCAAGCCATGTAAGTGGTTGATGTGGTCAGGGGATGTCCAAACCTGTGGGTGCAGTGAGGGCCAGGGATGCAAAAATGTTACCTGTGGGTGCCTTTGTAGAAGGTGATTTGTACCTGTCATGGATGCATTTTTCCAAGCCCATTCTTGCCTTTTATTCTTCATTCTTCATTATTTTATTCTTTTATATTTTATTGTTTTTTGTTCAAGATATAATCAAGGGACACTTCCCTGGCCTAGTGACCAGTGGTGACAACGTTACCCACAAGTATTTTCACAGAAATGAGAAGGTTGGCTCGTGATGAGACCCCCTTTCCCTTGGCCATGAAACAAAGAGTCATTGCCCTAGCATGGTGACCAACTAATGGCAATGTCATAATATTAGATACCCATGGACCTAATAGGTTGGCTTGTGATGAGACCCCCTATCCTCTAGTTAGGCCTTGTTTTATTATTTTTTTTGGTCCCTCTTGTTTCTTGTTGAGAATATTTTTATTGCTTTCTCGGGGATCCCTGGGAAAAGCATCTCGAGGTTTTATTTTTAGGATTTTATATTTTACCATCTTTATTTTACCTTCTGTGCCTTTAGCCCCTTCTTCTAGCGAGATAAGGTGAAATCCTGAAAATAGGTTAACCCAATGTATGGACAAGTGGAATGGGATAGGTGAGCGAGAAACAAGATGGAAAAGTGGTGCTATGATGGGAGCGAACGATGGCTTTTAGAAATCCCTCCTAGTGGAAAACCAAAACCTACAGACACAGGCTTGCTAGGGCACCATGTCAATCCCCCCCAAACATGGTCGAGTGGGAAAGTGTAAGATCCAAGCAGTTGTCAGAGATAAAAGGAATCAAATGTATACATTCAATGGTTTTGATGATCAAAGTGACACATACCATGATACCTGGAACAATTACCTCATGGAGCAAGAACCTTCTCTAACATAGGACAAAGCTGATGGTGATGGATGCTATTGTTGCTGACAAGATAAAGATGCTGGAAGAAAGAAAAGGTGGGCCCTCCAGGGCCATGCCTAAGTCAATCCTGCTCTTAGTACTCCATGTCTAGGACCTGTCAGCCTTGAGACATGATCTTCTAGTTATCCTTGAAAGTGGGGGATAACAGGGATGACATAGATCCTTTATTTAGGACACATTATTGGAGTAAAGGGGGTATAGGTACATCAGGAAAAGATACAAGCCATCATCATTTGGCCCACACCAAAGACACTCACTGAGTTGAAGGTATTTTTGGGCATCTGTCGCTATTACAGGAGGTTTGTTAAAGGCTTTTCTCAACTTTGTGCACCTTTGACTGATTTGACCAAGAAAGGGGCCTTCAAATGGAACCCAAAAGAACATGCCACCTTTGAAAAAATGAAGAAAGTAATGAGTACATTCTCGGTATTGGCCCTTGCATATTTCACACAACCATTCACTATAGACTATGATGCATCAGGGGTAGGCATTGGAGCCATACTTATGCAAAACATGCACCCAATTGTCTATGAAAGATGAAAGTTGAGAGGTCCTGAGATCCTCTACACCATCTATGACAAAGAAATGCTAGCCATCATGCATGCATTGGCTAAGTTCATGCAGTATTTAGTTGGAGAAAAATTTGTTGTGAGGACATATCACAACTACCTCAAGTACTTCCTGGACCAGAAGGACTTGAATGAAAGGCAACAAAAGTGGGTGAGGAAGATCCAATCATATGGATTCGAAATAGAATTTTTCAAGGGGAAGAATAACGTTGTAGCAGATGCTTTGTCTAGAAGACCATCGGTTTATGCCATGACTGATATTTCAGTCGATTGGAAGGCCCACCTCTTGGTGGAATATTCAAAGAACAAATTTTCTTGTGAATTAATGGATGGGCAGGTGATAGATGACAATTTTAGGATTATGTATGACATTATGTACTACAAGGTCTGAATTTTCTTGGTTCCTGAATCAACCTTCAAGGCCAAGGTGTTACATGGATGCCATGATTCACCAATGGCAGGGTACCAAGGGATCGTCAAGACGTATAGATAGATATGAGAGAGGTTTTCTTGGAAGGGTCTAAAAGATGATGTGATGAACCACATCAAGGAGTGCAACACTTTCCAGACCAACAAAGATGAACACACTCACCCAACAAGACTACTACAACCACTTCCCATTACGGAGTAGAAGTGGGAAAGCATATCCATGGATTTCATCATAAGGTTTCCCAAAGTATAGGGAAATGACTGCATTTTTCATAGTAGTGGATAGGTTGACAAATTTTGCACACTTTTTTTCCATTGCCACAGATTTCAGTGGAGCACAGGTTGCAGACCTATTCTTCAGGGAAGTTTTCATATTGCATGGGCTACCCAAAACCATAGTGAGTGATAGAGATAGCATGTTCATGAGCACTTTTTGGTAGGATCTCTTTAGACTAGTAGGTACGACCCTGGCACCTAGTACCAATTATCACTCGCAGACGGATGGCGAGACAGAGATAGTAAACAAATGGGTTGAAGGCTAGATCAAAAACTATGTGGTAGGACAACAGAAGGCATGGGTCAAATGGATTCACTTGGGGGAATACTGTTACAACACCACTCATCATATTTCCATTGGTATGCCTCCATTCAGTGCGTTATACAATTATGGCCCTATCTCCTTTGTAGAGATTGACTTCAGTGATAGCAGGGCTCCCATGGTTCAGGATTGGATTTAGCAGAGTCAAGACATCCTCAGGGAATTGAAGGATCACCTATAGAGGGCACATAATCAACAAAAGGTATAGGTAAACAAGCACATGTGACATAGTTGAGTGCACCTTTGAGGTCGATGACTTGGTTTATTTGAGGCTCCAACTATACCGACATACATCAATTAAGAGAAGTGGTGCATAGATTATCCAACCCCATTTCTTTGGTCCATGCAGAGTTAGCAGAAGGGTAGGGGTCGTAGCTTATGAGTTGGATCTACCATAGGGAAGAAAAATACATAATGTCTTTCATGTTTCGTGTTTGAAGAGGGCCATCAACAAGCATATGAACCCTATCGATTAATTTCCACCCATGGATGAAGAAGGACGGTTGGTACTGATACCAGAGGAGATATTGGAAGTCAAGGAGAGGAAGCTAAGGAAAAGAAGCATCAGAGAATATTTGGTTAAGTGGAAGAATCTACCTGTGGAGGATGCCATGTGGGAAGGAGAGCAGTTGATCTAGGAGACAGGTTCAGAATTTCTTGTGGGAAAGAAATTTCTAGTAGGGGATACTGTAATGTCCCCCACCTCTTGATGAAGAGGGTTGGAGAGACTTAATGGAATCAGGTTTCTCAACCTTATTTATTTGTTTTGTTTGATCACACCTATTTTTCCATAATTCAATCTCCCAAGCACAACGTTTTCCATTTCCAATACCATATAATTTATTTGTCATGTTCTCTTGTATCTTCCCCCTCTTTAGTGGTTGGTGAATCACTCTGAGATGAGATCGATTAGTTCTATAACTTTTGTCATTTCCGCATGTTTTAATCATTGAGGCCTTGAATGTTGCAAGAAGTCTTTAATAAAAAGCATCAATATTACCACGATCATCTGTGGTGTTATGATCAGATGCTATTCTTAGTTCTTAGCTCATGTACTATACATGAGCTCTTGCAATATGCACTGCTAATACATTGATTACTGAAAGTAGTCTTTGGTTTCATCATTGCAAATACTATGGAAGTATGGATCTGAGGTTTCATCATATAATCCTGCTGCTCAATTGTATGAAATTGAGATCTACAACCTATGAATTTTTGGATAGTAACTTGTATGTATGATTCCATGAGGCCATCTGAACTTTGAATTGCATTTATGGTACTATAACATTTACCACCTAATGAGGGTGTGTATAAATTTATAAGGAATGACTGGCATTTCATTATTTCATCCTTGTCATTATGAGTTTAATTCAACTGCATCTACAAGATTTAGGACTGTGATTAGTGAATTTATGACTTATTGGTGCAATAAATAATCTTATTGTATCTTTTAATGAATGAGTTTGTTGGTCACTGGTCATTGCATGATACATACTTGGAGAGGAACTTGAGAATAAAAAATATCTTATAATTTTTATGCAATAGTATTTCCAACAAGACTTAGAGGCATTTGCCCTTGAAGTTTGAAGATGATTATGTGATTGTTGTTGCTGTACTTTCTAAACATGATGCAAGATACATTGCATTTTTTTTGAAGAATGTGTAGTGGACTTTGTTGATGCTGGAACTTTTGGCCTTTGTAGTAGTGGTTGTGGCACATATTGAAGTTGAAGAAATTAGAAATGTTATTGTTGAAATTGCAGTGTTTAATATCCACCAAAACACACAGTAAAATATAAAAACTCAACATTGTGATATATTGATATATTACCACAGTCAACATTTAACTTTACATAGGCAGATGGAAGTCTAACCTCATTTGTGTCTTTATACTGATTAAGGTGGATTTTTATTTATGGGGTTGTTACATTGAGTCATTTGAAGGGCATGACCATGAAGCTTATGATCTATTGATAGGAGGTTGGGAAGCATTCATAGGAAACTTAGACACCTTGAACAAAATGGGTTTCCAACTTGAGGAATGTGTGGCAACCAAACCTTGTTTATGACAATTAAGTGGGAGGTATACCACTCTATGGAGATACTTGGGTGGGATGATCACAAAAATGATACTAAGATCAATATATTTCTCATTGAATGTGATGGTAAGATTGGATCAAACATGCATTTGTTAAAGCATGTAAGTAGATGATATGATGGGCTTGAAGATGAGTCGTGACTCATGAGACCTAGGGAAATATCAAAAGTTTGATGGCATGGTTCATTTTGGAATGTTTTCTGGCAATGATGTCAACAATGGTGTTGGTATACACTTGCCACCCTCTTTTCATTGATGTGAAGCCAAGGGGTAGTAAACTACCTAAAAGAATGTAATTGAACTGAAGGCACCTAATCAAATAGGGACTAAGTCAAATAGGAACTGATTCTATGTACCCTTGTTATTGCGATTTTATTCTTCTCTTTTGACTCGGTGATAAGGCCTCTAAGTAGTCCAATAGAATTGGGCTCTGGGAGGTTACCAACAATACAACAATAACTACCCAATGTAGGAAGGATCCCAACCAAAACATGGGCATCTCAATACATATCACTCCTTTCAAGGCGTTCTATTCAACATATCTCAGAAGGCCTTGGAAATTATACTTGTAAACAGATTACATGCAAACATTTTTAGATGACCTCATTCATCCTGCTGGCTGGTTGTAATGGTCGGGATACTTTTCATTGGAAAGCTTATACTTTAGGGAATACATGAATTTTGGGCCTGGTGCAAGGTTGGATGGGCATGTAACATGGCTTGGTTATAGGGTGATTGAAACCACAAAATAAGAAAAAACGTTTAGTGTGGTTATCTTTATCTCTGGTTCTGTAGTGGGATCACTTATATAGGATGCCTACTAGTTTATTGTTTTATTCATTTCAATAAGGATATCATATATTAAATCCTTACTAGAGTCTAAAATGATGAAATGCAATACTGCTAGGAGAGGAGGCCAAGAAATTGTGAACTTCCTCTCATCTGATGCGAAAATGTGATATATACTATTATATTTATAATTTTTACTTGTTATATTTATGATCTTTCATTTCTATACTGTTATATTTATCCTCGATTTAAAAAATTCAAAGTTTTTTATTTTCCAAACAATAATTATAGAAACTGTCCACAATATAATTATGATACTCAAATGTAAAAGCATGAATATACAAAAGTCATTTTTCAAGGAGAAGGCTAAAGCACTTGAAGCTTTTAAAAAAATGAAAACCTATAATCTCTCAAAACCAACATCCCATCAAATCTAACCAGATTCAATATTTTGAAGTTTTCCATTGATTCCTTGATTTAGAGCATTGTAGGTCATTATTTTCCATGGCTTTCTTGATTCATGGGAACTGGAGGTTGAATTCTCCCTATTTTCTTAGATTCATGGCAATTTTGTTGCTCAGGCTTCCTTGAGTTTGTGTACATGAGAAGCTTTCTCAAATTTGAGAAGAGGAGTTGAAAATTTGAATCTTTCTCCGTTGTTTGGAGGATTAGGATCGAAACATATGTGGATGATATTCAGTTCCTAGTGTTTAATCAATTATTTACATTGGATAATGTGAGTTGTAATGGAGTTTTTGGGATACCAATAAAAGGAGAATTTCACAATATAGCATAATTTAGAGTAGGGAATGAACAAAGGATGAATACCATTGTTATATTAGGTGCCTAATATTTCCATAGTAGGGCTTGAAACCAGGTGGATATAAACAAAATAAATGCGTTATTTTTTTGTCATTATGGGAAGTATATGATGTCTTAAAAATACTTTAAATCACATGGGAACATGCAAGACATATGTGTATTAGTGCTATCTCTTTGATTACTCTAGCCTTTGGGTTTATGGTTGCCTCAGGTCTTCTCATCTAGATTTGGTTCTAATATAGACCAAAGCATAAGGCAATGAAATGAATGTTATAGGAACATCTCAATTCTATATTCTTTATATGTCAATTTAAGGCACTTTGGGGTGGAGGGATTCATATTGAAAAGCCATAACAACATTACTAAGAGGATTGAAGTAAACAATCTTTACCACAATGTCCTAAATTTGTTATCAGATGGGATAATCATCGATCTTCTTGTTCTAAAAATCTCAAAGACTTCAATGTCAGAGGTAGGAAGAAATATGCAATTTTTGCAAACTTTGTCCATTTCTCTTTCTGCAAGAACACAACATATTTTGCTCCTCATATAATGTAAATAATAAAAAAAAATCATTGGATAAACTATAGGGGAAGGCTCTGCAATATTATTTTCAAGTTCAACCATTAAAATCCTTTTTTTTAATTTTGAGATTTGGGTAGGTTCAAGTGAATTGTTTTTCCATTTGCCTATTATGCATATAAAATTGTCTATTTGAAGTTACTAGGAATGCATCGGGTTGTATCTCTGCATGTTCATGAATAATTTTTTTTTTCAGGTTTGGCCATTGCCAGTGTTCTTCAACATTAAAACTAGATGATATATTGTTTTCAATCCATTGCAGCATGCAATAGAGAATGTGGTCCTGATATTTTGGATTGTATATAGTGTTGCACTAAAATTAGGATGGGAACAATGTAGTATTTGTTTGCATTCTTAATAATATTGCAAAATTCTTTTTATATTTCTTTTACATAAAAAAATAGATCACATAGTGCTTATAGTGATACATCTTTTACTTAACCTTTTTAGCATGGGCTTTGGGATATTAGGATGCTATGTGACAAAATTTTGTTTGATTCCATTGGCCAGATGAATCTCATGTTACACGTTTCATTGAAGGATGTACTCTTCCCTATGGAGAAATGGGTATCAATCACCTTGGTAGGTTCTTTTCTCTCTTACTGAAGGCTCACTTCTCTTTTGTTTTCTTGTAATCCTTTTAGTTGAATCATAAGTTTTTCATTCTTTAAATTTTAAGGGTGTGTTCAGTATTTAAAAACTGATGTATTATGAAGATATCTTGAAAATGCCTACACATAATTTGGGGAACTATAATCTATTGGAGACAAAACATATTAAAAAGGGAACTAGCTAAATGCCTAGCAACATTGGCGACAACCAGTTGAGCTAACCCCTTGGTCTTCATGCACTCATTTGATTTTTATAGTACAAAAGTGTTAAATAGAAATCATTAATTGGATGGGAAAAGTATGGGGTAACCCACCAATGAGCAATATGGTTACCACAACAAATTCATTTGCAAAATGCTACATGTAATAATGGAACAACATGAAAATGAAGTGAAGTATTTTTGTTGCAATGGCATGCATGGGATGTAGATGTGCCAAGGCATGGCATCATCTTAACATGATAAGTTAAATGTGAAAATGGGTAATATTACTTGAGGTCTTTGTGTGCTACCCTTGAAAACAGTTTCATGTATCACTTTGTGTATCTAATCTTTGGCATGTTCTTTGTTGTACAGTTCAATGAAGACATCAAGGAACTTATAAGGTCTTCTTAATTCAAATGCAAGTTGAATTTATTTCACATAGTCAATATTTGCAAGAGAATTTACTAATTCTTGGTCCTTCAAGGCTACTTCATCCTCTTTGATAAGAGCTTCCTCCTCATCTTTAGTAGTGCAATCATGCCAAAAATTTACACGAGAATCACTGCCACCATATGCATTGCAATAAAATCTTAGTATTTGCATGAAGGAAATCTATAATAAAATATATTCCCATTAATTCACAGCCAGGAACATCAGAAAGATCCTTTGGTTTTATTACACCACAAGCCAGAAGGAGATCATCATTTTCAGCATAAAACTTCTGCACGGAGAAATCTGGATTGACACTAACATTTGCACTTTCTTTCTATGTAAGAGAGTGAAAACATGTCAGGAATCCAAACCCAATTCCTTCCTTCATCATTAAAGGAAGAGAACTTTGGAGCCCAAGTTTTAGACATCACATGTTATGGATTTGCATAGTTTCAAAATACCTTCAACAAACAAACATATATTGTTACAAATTACCTCCCTCCTAGGTATTCAACTATATCAAGCAAGAGGTTGGAGCTTGAAATAATGTAATAAAACAAATTGTTGCAATAGTTGAAGAAACAATAGCTCATGCATGGTCACCAAAAAATATGATTGCTTTGGATTTGCATATACATGTTCCTTTCAATGGATATCTATGTCATTCGTGTATGCATTGAGTACAAAGCATGCTCTGTATCTTGTTTCTTTTCCAATGATCAATTTACAGGCAACGGAATTTTGTTTTTTACAAAATTCAGCAAAGTAGTTCTGGTGTGTCATAAACAAAATTATGGGAAAAATCAAGGCCAACATAATTTCACTTTTACAATTCACTTGGAGACAATCCAAAACTATTGGTCAAAATATTGCAAGTAGGGAGGCATCACTAAATAACGAGAAAGAGATGTCATACATATAGTAAGGGCCAAAATTGAAAAAAGGTATCAGGGCTTGGATCACTTCATTCTTGTTGAATAACATCAGCTGGAAGAGTTGTTTTCCTTTTGTTCTTTCTTTTTAAGTACAACCACTTGATCCTCATGATCATGTACTTCTTGCAAAATTTGACACTAAAGATGAAAGATTCTAAGTCAGAGGTATATTCTGACTCTGAATCAAATCCAGAAGGAGGGAAGAAGATTATCGATGTTGAACCCAGTGCCACTGTCGCTACCACCAAAGTCCAACCAAGAGAACTAGAAGAACCAAAGGAAGGGGATCGACTCTTTCACTCATAGATGTGGTTAAAGGGGGCTCCACTTAATTTCATTGTCAATAACGGTAGTCAGAAGAACCTGATATTAGCAGACGTCATCAAGCGGTTGGACCTAGCAATGACACTGCACCCACAACCCTACACCATTGACTGGATTCACCAAGGAAGAGATCTTCACGTCAACCAACATTATCGTCTGTCCTACGGAATCAAGCCCTTCAAAGATGAGGTATTGTGTGATACTTCTCCCCTTGAAGTTTGTGATGTTATTTTAAAAAAACCATATTTATGGAAGCGACATGACGTGTATGAGTCTAGAACCAACAATTTTATTATTACTTTGGGTAGACAATTGCACTGGATAATAGAAGTAGCACCGCCTACGACTATTTCTTTAATCTTTGCTAAGAAATGCAGTAAGGTCATTTCACAGACCAGGAAGTTTTTCTTATTTGTGATTTGTTCTCATAGTAAGAAGAAGGTCGTTGCCACATCTGTGACCTCTACATAGAGCCTCTCTTTGCAGTAGAAGCAAGGGGACAGAATCATGGAAGAGTACAGAGATATATTCTCCTCACCCACCGGGGTATTGATGTACTACCAAGTCAAGCATCCAATTGATATAACCCCCGGTGCAACTTTGCCTAATGGACCAGATTATCATCACTCTTTGATGGAAAATGATGAAATCAAGCATCAGATACAAGAGATGCTTCAAAAGGGGAACACTAGACCCCAATCTTCCCCTTTCATAAGCTTGATTGCACTGGTGCAGAAGAAACACAGGACCTGGTGGCTTTGCATTGATTATAGAACATTAAACAAAATCACAGTCATGAACTGATACCCAATTCCACTAATTGATGACCTTATTGACCAACTCAAGGGGGACAATTTCTTCAACAAGATTTACCTAAAGTTTGGCTACCACCAGGTTCCCATCGAAATGACTAATTTATGGAAGACAACTTTCAAATCTAAATAAGGTCTCTTCGAATGGCTGGTCATGCCCTTTGGCCCAACAAATGCACCAAAAAATTTCATGAGGTTGATGGATTATGTATTGAGACCCTTCACCAGCTCTTTTATGATGGTATACTGGATGGCATCCTCATCTTCAACAGAACTTTGGAGGAGTACATGCAACATATTCAACAGGTTTTGAGCACTCTGTGGCAACACAATCTATATGCGAACTTGGAAAAATGCTCCTTTGGCATGAACATGGTCCAATACTTGGGCTACATTATTTATGAACATGGGGTACATGTGGATCCAGCTAATATCCAAGTTATCTGTGACTGGCTAGCCCCAACCACACTAACTGAGCTTCTTGGGACTTTCCAACTTCTACCAACGATTCATGTTGGGATTCTCCCATATTGTATGGGACCTCATCCAAGTGACCAAGGGAAGTGGAAAGGAAAAATTTTCATGGGGGAAGGCACACGAATGAGAATTTGATGATCTAAAACATAGCTTGTGATCTGCTTCGATATTCTCCTTACCTAATAAACAAAAACCATTCGAGATTGAGACTGATGCATATGACTATGTTGTAGGACCAGTTCTCACTCAACACAATCATCTGATAGAATACCATAGTGAGACACTCTCAGATACTGTCCAGAAATACCCCACCTAAGATAAGTAAATGTATTCCATTGTACAAGCCTGTCGTAAATGGAAACATTACATTCTGGGAAAGGAGAAAATCATCCAAACTGATCACAAGAATTTGTTATTCATACAAATACATGGGAAGTTGCAGAACGATCACCATCAAAAGTGGTCCACATACATGAAACAATTCCATATCAACATCAAGTATAAGACAAGGAGCACAAATCGTGTCATTGACTGCCTCAATCGACCTCCTGTGGTTTCACTCACCACCATGCTCCATTCCTGTGGGCATGATGCATCTGAGTGGCCCCAACTTTATCAACAAGATCCTTACTTCGCCACCACCTATTAGCTCTTGGGTACATGCTCAAATGTCATTGATTTTCACATTTAGGACAAACTATTATGCCATTTGGGCCACCTCTGTGTTATTGAAAGCGAGTGTGCAAAGATGATTTGGGAGGCTCACTACAGTTGGATGGCAGGACATTTTGGCATGGAGAAAACTGTGGTCGTTCTACAAAAACATTTTTATTGGCCAAAACTTTGACATGATGTCAGAAAGTATATCATATCTTGCACTGCCTATGCCATTAACAAGACAACCATCAAGAAGAAAGGCTTATACACCCATCTTCCTACTCCCAAGAGGCCTTGGGAATCCATCTCGATGGATTACATGTCTGGCCTTCCATCCACCAAGAAAGACAATGATTGTGTATTTGTGGTGGTTGATCGATTTTCAAAGATGAAAATTATCACAGACTACAAGAAGAGCATCAAAACAACATATACTGACAAGCTCTTCTTCGAACGAGTGTGGGTCCATTTTGGGATACCACAGGCCATCATCTCTGATCGAGACAACATGTTCCTCAACACATTTTGGTCGAGTCTCTAGTCACTTTTTCACACCAATCTCACTAAATCCAATGCCTTCCACCCTCAAACCGATGGCCAAACATAGGTCATCAATGGATGATTGTGCACATCTTATGCATGTATAAATCTAAGAATCCATGTACATGGGATGAGTGTCTTCCCTATGTTCATCATAGCTACAATAGGGATCTCCATAGCTCCACCGACCATAGCCCATTTCAGGTGGGGCTAGGATTCCAACCCTTACGTCCCATTGACGTTGCACTACCTCTTGCAACCAAACAAAAAAATATTCCTATGTTTAGTCTAAGGTCTACAAAGCCACCATATTCATTGAGCAGATTCAACACATCTTCCAATAGGTCCATGATATTTTGTAGAAATCCAATGCTAAGTACAAGCAACACCATGATCAACATCAGGTACCACATAAGTTTCAGGTGGGAGACAAGGTCTGGTTACATTTTCATAAATAAATCCTTATAGGGCCCCATCAAAATCTTTGTTCACTTCTTTATGGGCCTTACACTATCACCAAGGCTATGGGAGACAATTTTTTGAGCTCAACACTCCCCCCTTCCTTGGCTTGCACCCAGTGTTCAATGTGGACCTCCTCTAGCCATATTTTCCACCATTATTGGACACCTTAGAGATCGTAGAAAAGTTGAACCCTAACTGCATGTAACATGCATCCACTGATCAGATAGTGGAAACACAAGACAAGGGCACTGGCTAGCAGAGGATACAACTTTATCGAGTTGTCAAGGCAGGGCAACTCCTACACCAAGGAAAATGGCTCACCCAGGGACAAATTAAACATAAATTTCCTCACCTGATGGGGGCACTCAAATCAATGGAGATTATTTCTTCCTAAGGGGGGAGGAATAGTCTAGGTGGATATTGGTGGCCACCCACCTATTCCAACTGGCTCCTTTTGACAATTTTAGTTCAACACATTCTTTTGTAATTATTTGTAATTGTGGGTTCTAAACTTTTGGGGATTTCTCAATCCCTACAAAACTTCCATATGGATATTGGTGTCCTCCCACCTAATCGAACTAACTTATTTTGGAATATTTCGTGTCAGTACATATTTCTGTACTTCCAGGGTCGTTTTGGGGCCCTAAACAGTGTTTTTTTGGGTCACCACAGTCAAACTATAGACAAATTCAAAGTTTGATGTCCTAATGTGTATTTCTCAAAAATACCTTTCCAACGGGCTATCATGCACCTAAAACGGAGGTTGTATGAAAAATTTACGACTCCAGGAAGTTGAGGTACCAAATTACCCATCGGGGCCCACATAACTTTTGGTGTTTCATCTCCTAGGATTAGGTTTTTTGGATGTATAGTGTTTTGGCATTCATGAGTAATGTTAAAAATGACTCTGGAGCCTCATTTTAATCATTCTAATTAGACAGATGCACATAGAAGCCACATCTCTTCTCAGAGATAACTACCACCATTCGAGCAAGTTGTTTTTAGTTCTGCAGTTTTACAGTTTCAACCTATTTTATTTATTCAATAGAAGTTATTTTTCATTGGATATCTATTGTTGTGCTTCGTATCTCTGTGTTATTGTATTTATTATATTATTCATTTTGTTCCGCTCATAAATATAGATCATTCAAGGTATCATTCTCTTTATTTAGAAATCTGTCGAACACTCTATATTCCTTAAGCCTCTCCTTCCAATCAACCACTTTAGCTCTTTTCATTATGACCATGTTTTCATCCTTAGGATCATCGAGGAAATATATCCTTGTCCTTGTCCTGTTGGTGGATGCCTCTGTTGTATCAGGTGCAGTAAGTTTCTTTCCTTTCTCAACTCTCTTCTTCTTTCCAGGAAGATTCTTAGGATTTTCTTCAAAGGTGAAATCAGACCAAAACAAAAAATGTTTTCTTCCTTTTCTTCAGTTCTTCAATGATGAGTAATTTAATCAAACCACAATGAAAAATTCTGGTCTTAGTCTTAGCAGGATTGGATTTTACCTTCTTAGACATTTTTACGAGGCTTTTCCAAATAAAATAGGGCATATTGAGTGGTTGAGTACTCGTGAAATGTTCCAATAATATAATGTGATAGAGTGAAGTTGAACTATACCTTCCCTCACAAGTTATATACCTTTAAATAAAAACCACAAGTTCATTCCACTCCTTCCTTATATAAGCCTTTGGAACACTCTTCCCTAGTTTCCATCCTTGTTGTTATGTAAGCGCTTGGAACAACCTTGCCAAAAAAAACCCTTCATGCTTGCAACATTGTCTAAAGGATGGAAAAAATGTGTTTCTTTTTCTAAATATGTAAAATGAGTATATTACAATTTAATGATCACATTTCCCTATTATTATATCTGGGTTTTATACTTTATCAAAAAGAATTCCAAGACTTTACAAGGTTTTATAATTCAGTGAAAAATTCACCAAGATTTTGCAATATTTTATAATTCAGTGAAATATTCGCCAAGATTTTACAAGATTATTTGACTAAAATATTCACCAAAACATTATATATACATATTATATTATTTAAAAAATAGCCTTCATTTTTTCCTATGTATCATAAGGATTCACCCATTTATTATATATATAAATTTAGGGTGGGTTCTTAAAATCACCCTTTCCCTTTTCATCTCTTGGAATGTGTTGATGGTGTTCCCTTCTCATGAATCAAGAGACTTCAATTCAATTAATTACTTGAGATGAGAATGTATGCCACTGGAAAATTGAGAAATATTGGAGCTAAATCCCTCCCATAGGGGGATTTGTATGACAAAAGATGATGCTTCTTCATTCCTTCTTTAGTTACCTTACATAAAGATTGTTTACATAAAAACAATATATTAATAACATCCAATACACTAATAAAAACAAATTGAGAAGAAACATATCAAAACTGATATGTCAAAGAGTTGAAAACATAGTGTATGTCAAACTTGACAGATTATCAATTCAATAGTTGTTAGACAACCAAGCATGTTTCAAGGGAGGAATGTTTCCAACAAAAGGTCCTATATATGTAATATAACAATGAAATTCTCATTAGAACCCATTTTTGCAAGTAAAATAATACACACTTGAAAAGAAAGATTACATCAATTAGGATTCCCATCAAAAGTACATAGAATTGTAGAAAAAACAAAATGGCACTGCATTTGTTTATGTCCTTGGATTAAAGTCACGCTAGTGGACTATTATACATCTACAAACATACAAACACTACTCCATTAAAACATTGTGATATATATATATATATATATATATATATATATATATATATATACTAATCTAAACATATTGATCCCACTCTATAAAACCCACATGGGACCATAAATGATGCATCGTTGGAGCAAGGATGCACCTTCTTGTTAAGGTATTGAAATTGAAATGGTTCAAATTCAAATGCAGGGACATTCAAATCAATTTCCAAGCCACCGCTTAGATTTATTCTTTTATTTTTCTCTTTATGGATAATGGAACTCTTCTTCTTCTTCAAAGATGACTTACAAGCACCCAACCCAAGGGTGAAGTCATAATCGATAATGTGAATATTATTGTTTTCATCGAACATTTTTTTCATTAGACCAACCAATTCTTTTGTATTGATCAAAGTAGCAGGAGGACTATATTGAAGCATATCTAAGTAGCCAAACAACTCATCTTTAGTCGATTGAAGTCCCTCACTATCTGAATCAACATTGTCACTAGTTGTAATGGTTGTATTAACATCTGCATCAAGGTTTGATGTCTATATACTTATTTTAGGAGGGGAATTAAATGAATTGAGTGTTGCATCTTGACCAATAAGGGTTTGAATCCCTTGAGGATGAATACAACTAATTCACATTTATGGTGTTTTTTAAAATGTTGCCACAAATAGACCATAAACAATTACATGATATACAATTTCTGTCATACTAGGTGACAAGATATTGTTTATCATGCTTAGGGTGAATCCTCACCTTATAAGTGTAAGATATGTATAGTGGAAGGGCATCAATAACCCCTCTTCTTCATAAACGAGGTCCTTTGTTTAACTAAATGATTTCTTCTTTGTCCTTTGGACCATATGAGCAAGAATAACTACACAAGAGATTTTGAAATGTCAATAAATATGAAAAAAGATAAAGCACTATCATTACCAACATCTAAATAATGCACTTCTAAAATACTTACAACTCATATCACAAGACAACACTAGGCCTTGATCCGGGGGGTTTTCTTTGTCCATGGGTGAGAGTAAATGGAGCTCCAAGATTCATTTCCTTCACTTTAATAAAATCAAGAAATTTACCTAAAGGGGTTTTTTCAACCTGATCAATGTTCATATTCATTCAATATACTTTAGATCAGACTAAATATTTTCTAGAAAATGTGATTTTATCTTTAGGGTCTTGCATCTCAAGGCCCATGATAGTATGCCATTTTGATCACTTGTCCATTTTGTCTCAATTCCTACAAAAAATGTCCATCCATTCACAATATCTACATTTTAAACTTATATATATTTTAAACTTAGCCAAAATTAAAGAAACAAAAATCATTAAGACTAATTTGGACATGAGTTTCAACACTCCGCAACACACTAGGTTTGTTTGTCTCATAATAAAATAAATAAACATGAAATCAAGTACTATCATATTATATACATGATCATATTCCAAAGGATTCCATATGTAGAAACACAATGATAATATTCCAAAGAAATCCATATTAAGAGCCACAATAATAGTTCCTAAAAAACAATCAACAATCAAGAAATTGCCATTAAAATTGTTGCATGTATGACCAACACTATTGGTGTCGTGGAATCTATTCTTAGAGTTGATACAAGTGGTCATGAATTGAGACTATTTCTCAAGGTAAGGGATTCTTTTTAGTGGTTGAGAGACTGGAATAACAACTAGATCTTGTTTTTTGATAGAGCATATTTGGTTTCACTATTTTTGCATCACATGAAAAAAACTGACCTATTCTTTTCATAGAATAGTACGACCACCCCATTTTTAAAAAATAATTATGGCCATCTTTTTGTCATATGGAATTAACAAATTGAAATGAAATGTAGGTTAAAGGTATACATTTAGCTTATATTAAGCTAGGAGAAAGGGAGTTCTACAAAGGTTTGTCCTAAAAACTTACCATTGTAGAATTAGAAAAGTATTCATTGCTCTTATGTTGCTTCTTAAAACTTTCAATATTTTTAGCAAATATAAGAACTTACCATTGTAGAATTAGAAAAGTATTCATTGTTCTTATGTTGCTTCTTAAAACTTTCAATATTTTTAGCAAATATGACATTGATCCTTAACATAATGAATGAAAGAAGAAACATAACTAAACAATGTTTCAATATCTATTGAAATATCAAACTCAATAGTTGATGAAGTTCTCAATTTTTACATCCATGTATGAAAAAAACAAAGTATTTCCACAATATGAAGAAGGGAAAATGTGAAATGAAATGGTTGTGTTCATATCTTACTAAACATTAGGGGATATGACTTGTATATTGTGAGAATCATAAGACTTAAAAGTATTATTTTCTTGGGTTAATTTTTAAAAATATAGCAAATAATCATATGCAATAAGGTGAAAATAGTTTATATCTAATAAAATAAGAAGAAAACATATTAATACTAATAGATTGATTTTAGGTATTTTATGTGAAAATACTATTAAATTAGATGACACCACTTGTTTAAAATATTGAGTTGGGTTTGATAGGTTAATTTTCTTTTGTGATTACAAAATTATATATTATATGGTAGTTTGAATGTTGCACTTGCATACTAGTTTTCTTTCAAGTGTGGAAATACAGTAAGTTATTTATTACTAGATGTTACATTTTTTTCCAGTGTGTACATTGAACAATTTATTAAAGTTATTTTATCTATTGGAGTTTGATATTAAATCTTCCACACTGAGCCATTTATTAAAGTTATTATATCTATTAGAGTTTGATATTCAATATTAGAGTATTCTAAATAACCATAAGATTGGGATGCATGGCTTCACAATTTTATCTTAATCATATAAACATCTAGACTTTAAAAAACTTGCACACCAATTTCTAAGAGAATTATAAATTACATTGCATTCCAAACACTTAAAAATTATTTGTTATACAGTGAGATCATTCAAATAAAATTACATGCAAGCAGAACATTAATTTTTGTGCATAAACCTTTATGTAATTTTCAACAAATAATATAAGAACTAAGAACAACCATAACCCTCCAAGGAATACATTCACATTATTGTCATTAATATACATTTGGGTATAAAAAACAAAGAAAATCAATAAACAATTTATTATATAATTAATTAAAATAGACTCAACAATCAATACAAATGGATCAAAATCAATAAATAGATGTGGGTGCAAATGGATGAACTCTCTAAGTAGGACTAATATTTTGTCCTTTTTAAGGTCATTTCATCAAAGAGGTCTAATCGCTTATCTACACTCATAACTACATCTACAAATTGCTCCATATGTAATTGGCAACGATTAAAAATGAAATCATGGCATTTTTGGTTTATTCTCAATATGTATCTTAGATTGGAAAACACTCAATTAGAGTTACAAGTTGTTCCATATACAATCCCTAGCAACAAAAATGAACAAATTATTGTATTCTTGGTTTTATTTACAAGATCTATCTTAATATATTGGAATTTATAAATTCCTTATTTAACTTTAGATTGAAAACATGTTTCATCAATATCAAATGATAATATGTGAAAAACATGAAGAAAAAAAAAAAAAAAAAGCATTTGAAACCTTTATCAACTAAAACAATGAATATCATATGAATTACATTTCTTAAGTATAAATAGATGCAAGTTCATAAGAGGATTATTATTTTAAGATCATTTTATCAAAAAAGACAATCTCTAATCTTCAATAAAATGCAATGCATATGCACAATTGCTAAATATATAAGCTACAATAACATCTCTAAGCAAAATTATTGTAATCTATGTTGATATATTGAAAAGTAGTAATTCCTTAATTTTAACTTGAAAGTGTGTTGAAAATGTGTTTCAACATGTACAAATGAACATCTCTACCAAAAGTATTGTAATCTATCTTGAAATATTGAAAAGTAATAATTCCTTAGTTTTAATTAAAAATGTATTTCAACATAAACAAATGAACATCTCTAAGCAAAAGTATTGTGATCTATCTTTATATATTGAAAAGTGATAATTCCTTATTTTTAAATTGAAAATGTGTTTGATAGACAAATGAACAACTCTAACCAAAAGTATTGTGATCTATCTTTTTATATTGAAAAGTAGTAATTCCTTAGTTTTAAATTGAAAATGTGTTTCAACACAGAGAAATGATAAATGTTAAAGAAGGAAAACTTATTCTAGTAGTACAAACTGTCTTTGGGTATTTCAAATTATAGATATTAATGAGTGAAAGCAAGTAAAGAAGCAGAACTAAACAAATATTCTTCAGCGTATTAATTACTTTTGAAAATATTTAGGAAGGTCTCCGATGAGCTGCTATATTTTCCATGGTTTTCCAGATCTTTACGTGACTTGGGTGAAATATTCTCTCTTTGAAATATCAAGAAATTATTTCGTAATAGCACTTGATTCTAATATGGAAAACACCATTTGAATGATCACATGACTTAGTTGAAAGGAGTGGAATAGGATTGCGTGATATGTTGAATCAAAACATAGGGCGAACTTTACTTGGAATGAGTATATGGCTTGAAATGTACATTGCATGTTTGTCTACATTTAATTAATTTTTATTTAAATTAATGTTGTCCCTACCCTAAAACTTTGGTGGAGTTTTTATTTGCGGAAGATTGTTAAAGTTTGTAAAATGGATATTATTATTATTAAGTTAAAAAACTCAAAGATTAATACCAATGTGCTTATTGGTACCAATTTAATTAGGATACAATTTTTTAATAATTTAATGTGGTTTCCTATAAGTTTGGTGGAGTTTTGATTTAAGGAGGAAGATTATTGAAGTTTGGAAAAAGTGTATATTATTATTGAGGCTTTTTAGTTTTGATGTTGGAGTAAATAGGAGGAGAGGAGAGGTGATTGATTGATTGATTGATTGAGGTTTAACAACCTAAGGGACCAAGAGAATAACAACCATAACTCATCTTCACACTATTTTCAATATCAGATCTTTTGCTATGAATTTTGACTAGAAGACTAACAATTCAGTTGATCTTATCCACGTAAAATAGTTGGTGCATGTTGTCGACCTTTAAGATGTTTTCATACTGACTGCAGATATCTTTGTAGGCTGTACATTCCATGAAAAAGTGTCACTCTATCTCCACCACACCCATATTGCAGAATATGCAAGTTGTCTCCTCCCAAACTTCCTTGGGTACCCTCCACCTACTGGTCTCACATCTAAGGTGACGTGAACCTGATTTCAATTATGTAACTAGTAATCTTTCTTTTCCTTTAATAGCTTCCCCTAAATATATTTTATCACTATGATCACAATTTGGGTTAAACTCCTTGATTTTTTCGCCCACTGTAATTGCTCCACATGGTAGTTCTAAATTTTTCATTCATGAACTTTTTTATTTCTTCTTTGGTGTTAGGACATTCATGCAACTTGATATTCCACTTATTCAACCACTTTTTATTTTGCTTCATCCAAGTTTTCTTCCTACGTTCTAACTCCTACTCCATAGCTAACTTGGGCCAGCATTGGTTATCCATGTTTTCCACCTTCTTTAAATAGCTTATTAATTTGGTTATCGTTGTCTCCTCCAATGGAAAAGTACTTGTTTCAGATAAAAGAATTTCATACGCGACTGTGGCTTTAACTTTGAGATTTCTAGTAATTAATTGCTTCTGAATTCTTTCTAGTTGTCTCCATTTGCAAGTTGACATGTTGCTTTCCCATATTTCACAACTGTAGAGAATAATCGGCGTAACGAGGAAACCAAGAGGTTTTTTTTTCCCAATCCCAAAGTTCTGCTTTTCTGCACCTATTTTGGAGTAAGTATGATGCTCTCCACCCTCCCTATATCCTTTTCACCCTACAAGTCTCCCAAATAAGATTATAGTGGAAGTCAATCCCAAGATATTTGTATTCTTTCACTATCTCCATTGGAATGCCTTTGAAAAGAAAGGTGATTGGTTTGTCTTTTCTATTTAAAGAAAAGATCATGATTTTGGTCTTGGTAATTTGTTCACTTGCATCCCTACCTCCCGAAAAAAGTGCTCTAAGGCCTTTAGATGTTCTCTTAATCCATGTGTTATTTTTTATGTGATGATCGAAGAAGTCGAGAAAAGAGCATTCGCTAAGGAAGAATGCAAATATAACGAAGAGGAATGAAGTCACAAGAGAATATAATAGAGAGGAATGAAGGAAAAGGGGAAGAATATAGTGAGGAGAAAATGAAGGAGAAATAGACAAAATGAAGATGAATAATCTAGGCAGCTAAATGAAAATTTTAGAGACTAATATTTTTCCCTATGAAATCAATGCATGCTACTTCAAAGAAAACAATTGATGTCTTGTTTAAATTTAAATTTGATGGTGAATGACAAAACTTTGTATTTAGACATTTTAGTCAATTTGATTGTGCACACCAATGTCTTATTTTTTTTTGGAAAACCATGTTTGCAGGTTGTTTACCCTCACATTCAAAGGATGTGTTAAAGTATCGGGTGTTATTTGTCAAACCTATTCATAGTTGGAAACAATTTATTGAAGTTTTTGTATTTTCTAATGAAAATTATAACTATGAAGAACTTTGTTGTGAACTTGAGGAAATATGAAAAGGAAAGATGAATGTTGATGATTTCATATTGAGGATTGTTTTTTCTCAAAAGGAAAGATTATAACTATGAAGAACTTTGTTGTGAACTTGAAGAAATATGAAAAAGGAAAGATGAATGTTGATGATTTCATATTGAGGGTTTTTTTCTCAAAAGGAAAGATTATAACTATGAAGAAATTTGTTGTGAACTTGACGAAATATGAAAAAGGAAAGATGAATGTTGATGATTTCATATTGAGGGTTGCTTTTCCTCAAAATGAAAGATTATAACTATGAAGAACTTTGTTGTGAACTTGACGAAGCATGAAAAAGGAAAGATGAATGTTGATGATTTCATGTTGAGGCTTAATTTTCTTCAAAAGTAAAAATGAATGTTGATGATTTCATATTGAGGGTTGTGCATATTTATTATGGAATTTGAGAGAATACTAAATCCTAAAGAAAAAAAAATCCTCAAGTGGTATTCGTATCTTCTTTCTTTTATGGAAGAGTGGTTAATACACACTGAACAAGGTTCACATCATCATTGATAATCCTTACTAGGATCCCTTAAATAAGAAAAGGTGCCATTCTTTGGTAAACACGATAATTCAAAAGACGTTGATTTGTAAAATATTCTTGTAGAAAAATTCAATCTAGGAAATGGTAAGGTTCCAATTTACAAAAAGATATTTCAGAATATCTTAATTCAGATAGGATGCACACCAACACACCAAAACAACAACTCACTATTCAAATAGAAATTCAACAAAACCATAAATTTGGTTAAGGATACTCCTAAAATCTTAGAACTTCGAGATTCTCAAATAACAATATCTAACCATGTTGGCAATGGGCACAATTAATCATTTTTTAATCTAAAATTCTAATCTGATGGCTAACAATTAAAGATGTTGGAATATTCTTAGTCGTCCTCCCAAATCAATGAATGTGATTTACTCTTCATAATCTCCTTGTATTTTTTAATGCATCCATTAACCTGTTTATTTTTTAACATTTACCTAATCATATTAAGAAATTACTATAGCACTATATGATTGCCACGTTTAAATGATTAATGTTTAACATTACCACGTTTGGATTATTAACCACGAATTTCCTCACCTGTCGCTGCATTTTCCTCAGACGTTTTAGCGGTCTGTGCGTTTCATATGCCTTTCGACGTTCATCAGTCACAATTATATGACTGTGCTAGTCAAATAAAAATTCAACAAAACCATAAATTTGGTCAAAGATACTCCTAAAATCTTAAAACTTCGAGATTCTCAGATAACAATATCTAACCATGTTGAGGGCTTCTTGAAATTTTGTAACACACGTCATTCTCCTTCTTCCCCTCCCCTTATGTTGAAAACAAAGTATCTCTTAAAAACAAATTATCAAATAGTTCAGATTTAATATAATAATATATAAAACTAACCTAAATTAATAGTTATATTCACAATGATGACCTATATAAGTAAGAAGCATGGATTTCTTACATTATTTTGACTAGGGGTAAAATATATAGACACATTGATATGTGTGAAGGCATTGCTCTAATTTAGTTAACATTGAAATTGCAGTAAAGAAACATATAATAATTCTATGTAATGCTTAATAAGTTAAAATATGTTTCTTTTCATTTGCAAAATTGAAATTGCATTAAAATATATATATAATAATTATATCTAATGCATAATGTGCTAAAGTATGTTTTCATTTGCGAAAGAACATTGAAATGCATCATACCTCTTTATGTATTTTCAAAAGGAGTGGTAAATTCCGTTGCATTTTTATGAACAATTAATCATTTAATAAGTTTTAATTATAAGAAAGTTAAAAATTAAAGGAGATAACATTGCAGTCTGGACATCAATGAATGATTGAAAGAAATTTGAATACGAAGGAATGATTGAAAGAAATTCATTGCGTTTGGTATTAAATTTTGATATAATGTATAATAATACAGTTTCTTATTTCTTAATTTTGAAATTTCTATGAATTAAAAATTACTTTTAACGGATTATTTGGTTCAGTTATTATTATGTATGTTGGAGGTGATTTTGAAATTTCTATCAATTAAAAGTAGTTTCATAAAAATAATTTAACGGATTATTCGTTTTTAGTTGTTATTATGTGTGGGAGGTGATTTTATGTAAAATAATGAATTAATAATAACTATTTTATTAGGCTTTAAGGTTATTCAATTTAATATCAAGGTATGGTTTTTGATTCCCATTGTTTTATGGTTATTTTTATTTTTTTAAGGAATCAAAATAATTTGTCTCAATTTTTCTCATGTACTATTAATAAAATGAAGCATAAAAACAAAGCATAAAAACATAAACCAATTACATATTGGATAATAGATTTCGGGTAAACAATCTTGCAAACCCAACATCAACTAATAATCCAAATAAAATCTCTTTATTAATTATTAGCATAGCTAGGTTATCCACAAAACATTAGCATAAGTATTAAAAGCATTAATCAATCACATATTGCACAATAGATTTTGGGTAAACGATTTTTGGAAAAATACTACAAAAAGCCCTTGTAGGAAAATTAGATATGTGACAATTTTATTGCTATAAAATCATGGCTTCCTTCCTGGGATAATGAACCTGCAGAGGATTACAATGCAACAATAGCCTAACCTTACAATGTAGTGATAGCCTATCCCACCTAGTTTCTATCTCCCTCCCTACTTCTTTGCACATTTTCTCAACCTTTCCCACTCACACTTGGATTAACTCTCTTCATCCGCTGAATGGGATCTCCTCACTCTCTACTTAGTATGACACAAGTACATGAGAAAATAATACCTCTTTTCTCCTGTGTGATCTATGTGTATTTCATCCTCTCACCTAGGATGCTTTTTATTACATTGAGTTAACGTTAAGTCCAAAACCCTAGATCTCTTCCAAAGTGATCAATGACTGAGTGTAACACACCCGAACCCTAAATACCCTTTCTAGGGACGGGACATCAGTTTTTTTTTTCTAACTATCTCAAATCCTAATTTTGGGCTCTCCATTGACTATTGCTCACCACGATCTTTCTAACGATCGCCACCACACTAAAATATCGACTCTAGTCTGCAAGTTATCGCCTCTCGAAGTTATCTAGGCACTATTAGTTGGGGTATTCGGTGTTCAATGCTAAATGCCCCTTTTCTTACTCCTTGAAGTCCCGAAATATCGCCATGTGGCCTTGGTCATTTAACGATCGACGTTTGGGGTTTTGCGTTGAACGTCCCTTTTTCAACGTTCAAAGTTTGACAATCGACAATCGACATCCTACGTTTTCGGTGTTTCGACAATTGACGATCGATGTCCTAAGTTTTTGGTGTTTCAAAAATCGGCGATCGACGTCCGACATTTTCGACGTTTTAGAAATCAACAATCGATGTCCTACGTTTTCGATGTTTCGATAGTCGACGATCGACGTCCTACGTTTTTGACATTTTGGAAATTGATCATCATCGTTGAAAGTTCGGTGTTCGACAATCAACGACTAACGTTGAACATCCCTTTACCATATTATACCCAAATATTCCAAACTCCCAAAGTTATCTAGACTCCCAAAGTCCCAGACATGTCACCGAACACATTGGCCAGGCAGGCACGAACCATAAGCTAACACGTGGTGAGGACCAGGGGTGACATGTGTCCTCATTAGGGGGTGACATGTGCCATGCTATAATATGCATAATGGGTTTGCAAATCGGCCATATCTAGGTGACACGTGGCACCTTAGTTGTGGGTCCATGTCACCCAGGATGACGTTAGTGAGCCACGTTAGCCCCCAACATACAATCTCCTCACTACTTTCAAATCTCACAGTTGATATTTGTCCACGTAGATCCATAGATCCACGGTTCCCATTACTTTGCAGCTATAGGCTTCAGAGCTTACCGACTCCTCATATCGTGAATCCCCCGAAGAGACAACTCTCTGGACTCTTGGATCTAGTGCCACGTGTCCTATACCTATCAACGATGGAGATTCACTTCGCCATTCATGACTTCGGGAGTTTTCACTCCTTGAAAACTCTTGGCCAAGTTCCTCCAGAGTACTAAGTCTCTGGACTATAGGATCACTTTCCATGTAGCCTCTCATTCAACAACTCTAGTTCAACGGACAACATTTTACAGGGGACAAGTAGGGGCCACATGTCACTCCATGATGCATTCGTGGTTGGTTGGGCAGTCGAGGGGGGGAGGTTCTTGAGATCAATGACTGGGAGGGATCTCAAAGGATCCAAGGATCGATGGTCCACATCACTTCGAAAGTTCGACATTCAGGAGTTTCAGCGTGTATCTTACAGCTTCCTCTCCAGATCATTCCCGATCTATTTCCACGTGTACCTAACATTCACGACCATGATTTACTCCGTCTTGTAGAGCTCTAGGAAAACTCATGCGTCCCTATACCGTTGAATACCCAAACTTTTGGATAGTTGTTGATCTATGGACACACGTCCCTCCACTTTCAACGGTCCCAATTAACTTCAGAACTCCGACATTTGGGAGTTTCAGAACTAGACCACTCCTATTCTCCCAAAGTGGAACTTCGTCGAAGCACTTAACGCTACCATTCTTAATTCTGATCTAACAACTGAGGGAAGTCTCCACTAGATCCCCAGATCTACGACCCTCATTTATTCACGACTCTGACCTTTGGCTCTTTTAGAGGATTTTCTAGTCATACATTCCAAAATCCCGAATCCAAAAGGGCTAGCTCCTTTCAGACTAGTGCAGGGTTCCCAAACCCTCGTCATATGGGTCCTTTGGAAATTCTTATGGGTTGAGCACTATTCCTTTTAGAAACAAATGGGTTAAGTACATGGGCATGAGCCCTCAGTCAGACAGGTGGATAGTCTGAAGGAAACACCCTTTTTCCCACATGGTTGAAATTGAAATTTCTGCTAAGGTAACTCAATAGATTAACAAGACTTAGACGTTTTACTTAATCCTACCCCGACCCTCCTACGGATTTATATTCCATAAATCAATAGAAACCAGATGATCCAGATGGATCTAAGGAACATCAAAGAAGTTTCAGAAGTGTCCTAGAATGCACATAATCGACCCAGGACGCTTAGAATGGCCTCAACAAACAAAAATAGGGAAAAAATAAAAGTTCTCAAAACTCAATTAAAATGGCTTGATCGTGAAGAGAGGGTCTTAAGATTTCCAACGATGCAAACAACTTGTCAAACGAAATTACGGATCAAAAGTTATAAGCGGTCAAAGTTCTGGTCAACCCAGCTCAATTAGCAGGGATGAGTCAGAATCCGTACTGCTAACATCAACATCCGTACGAATGATGTCAGTATCTGTACATCTAACGTGGTAAGAAAAGAGAGTGAAACATGTCATGATTACGTTGACATGCCACGTGGCAGCATCAGAGGCTGCCATGTGTCACTCAAATTCAGGGTTTTCAGTGCACCACGTGGATGAGTAAAAATGTGCCATGTGGCACCCCCAGGTGACGCCACAAGGCACCACCCAGAAGGTGCCACATGTCCAGGATGAAATGGATATGATGTCATCATACATAGGTGGTAAAATCAGAGGCTGTCACATGGCCCAATAGGGAGGCACCATGTGGCACCCTCGAAATGCATAAGGAGGCCCCGTGAATGGAAAATTAAAAAAATATATATATTAAAGCCAGCTGCCAAATCTGGGGCGGTTCTGCCATAAATGGAATATTCCACCAAATATAGCAGCAACTAACTGTGCACTTGAAATAGTAAGCATTTCCGCCAAAAATAACAACAATTTTTCTATATATAGCAACCCTCGCTATATTTTGCATGCACCAAAATCTTCGCTAACTAAGTTCTAAATTTAGCAGGGGCACGTGCCAAAATGGTCGTAACTATTTGCCAAAATGGGGAGGCCCATGGGATTTGACCTCAAGACCTCCTCCAACCAACGAACTAAATTTAGCCAAGCTACCAATGCACCAAGCACGTCATTGATGACATAATTGCCCGAAAAATATTATTTAAGGGGGGGTTCCAGTTCTGAGTTCGGGGAAGCATGTGCATTCGGGACAGAACACACCAACGCACAAAGTGCGTACGTACGTTCTAGTACAAACTGTATGGCCTCGTACAGTTTTTTATGGATTGTATGTATTTTGGCATGCAAACCGAGGCGAGGGTGTCTCTTGGGTCTAGAAAGTGCCCGACTCTGATTGAAGTGTGGAGATAGTCATTTTTAGGTAAAATGACACCACGAACACAATGGTGGTGTTAGTTTTATGATCTGACCAAAACTTCAGTAGATTAATTCCAGAATGAGTCATTTATTGCAAAGGTAGTGGCATGGTAACTAAGGCAGAGGTGTCTCTTGGGCCTAAAAGTGTCCGACTCAGATGGAGATGATTTGACAGTCATTTTTGGGTAATTCTATGATGCAAATTCAATAACGAGGTATGTTTTTGCATAAGAGCTTGAGATAATCAAGGTAAGCTGTGGTGAATCCAATGTAAGCATGATTTTCATTATGTTGTTTGCCATTAAAGGTTGCATCATAGCATGCGTGTTATAGGTCTGAAGGAGCAGAGAGAAGCTGCAACAATGCAACAAGATCAACTTATTCCTTCTATGTATTTATTTCTTATCTTCTTTCACATCAACTCAATCAGTTATATGTGACAGAGAAATTGTGGCACTTGCATGATAAGTGGCCAACGAAGTAGTTCTAATTCTTGTGATTTTCAGGATCTTTTGTGTGGGTTGCATATTTATGTTTTGGATTTGAGCAACAGATCTAAGGATTTTGATGGCTCCATGTTGATGGGGGTCATATTTTATTCTTCATATTTTTACGTATTGAGTATGTGGGAATGATGTCCATGTAAGCATCATGGATGCCTCATGAGTTGAACTTGTGAAGTTGATACATTCTTGATCACATTCCGATCTCTTGTTGCTGTCACCAAAGAGGGACTTTGGCCTTACAACTTGTAAAGGAGACACATCATTACATCGAGAAGAATAAAGTGGTCAAGCTTTGGAGCATGACCTAGAGAGGTATCCCACTGCAAGGGTGAACTTTGTTATCAAGTGAAGTGTCATATCCATTATGTGTATTGTGTTCATATGTTGTTTTTCGATGAATTTCCGCACATAGGATGTTAAATGCAAGCATGACATATCACACATAAGGAAAACTGAAGAGTTTTCAGTCATTTAGAATTCAAGCACATAAGACTTAAACTTTACCGTTAATTGAAAATCGTTCAAGTAAAATGATCTATTACTAACCCTTTTGAAGGAGTGACAGAAACAACCAATTATTGGAAACTTATCTCTCCCAGGTTCAGATCATGTGGTATCAGAGCAGGCTTGATTCTGATTGCAGGTGTTGAAGATAAGGATGGAAAGCTCACCAAAACAATCATGGTTCGATGAGCTTCAAGGGCTCTACAAAATGATTCAAGGAGAGAATGTTGGATTGAAGACATTGTTGCATGTTGTAGAAGAAGATAACCAAAGGTTGCAAGAGAAGTTGCAAGCCATGAAGATGAAGATAGAGGAAGGATTTACAAATGAGATGGTGATAAGTCCATCTTGTGACCATGGCAACTTCACTAGTTATGGGTACAAGCATGACAATGCAAATGCATGCACGCTTTGTCAAACAAATGAAGATGAGATTCATGCATCCATAAACCAAGGAGGATTCCTAGAAGCATCTTCCATTGATCCTTCTCACCAGGAACAACTGCACACATCTCAAGGATCAGACCAAGGGTCCTAGTTTGAGGTGGAGGTAAATAAACCACGTGTAGTTCCTCTTATGATTAATGTTGATGATTATTTTGAAATCCTTGAACAACATGCACCTTGCATCGGCTTAAAGTTGATGAGAAAAATGGGATACAAAGGAGGAGGCTTTGAAACTAATGGCCAAGGTATTGTGGATCCCATCAAGGCAGTGGTTTGGCCTCGATATGCTGGGATAGGCTATGTCCCAAAGGATGTTGGAGAAATATCCAAAACCATTCGGGAAGAAGACCACTAGAAAGTCATTGAGAATCCATAGGTTAACAATTCATCAGGAGATGAAATTGGTTCAGTGCAAGCCGAGAGCACAACTTCTCATGATCGAGGATTCGAGACATCTCCAGGGAGAGATGAACATCACAATGAAAGAGTTGAGACCAACTCTTCTTTCCAGTCTGACTCCAGAGGAAACTCACTGAGGTATAAGAAACCTTGAAACTCTAAAATTCCATTTGATTATAAGCATGTTAATCATATAAAACATATCTTTTGGCATCAAAGACCATGCACTTTTTTTGGATTAAATTACCACGTAGTGTCCCAATGTTGGAAGATAAAATCCTTGTGCAAGAATGTTATGGAAACCAGGAGAAGCATGAGGATGGCAGATTACTTTCCACACATGGAAAAGAGCAGGGGGAATGCACCTCTAAAGGAGAAAGGCTACTCCAACCATTGTAGCAGAGATGGGCATCATGAGGCCACTTGTTGGGCCTTACATCCAGATCTTTGTCCAAAGAGGGACTAGAAGACTAGGAATACATCTCCAAGGGAGACATCCAGTCAGGAAGTGCTGCAGGAAAATCCACCACTAGGAGAAGACCAACTACTAGAGAAAGGACAACTCAGTAAAGAGGACATGTTCAGAAAAATGGTTGAACAAATGGGGAAAATCCTTTTGAGTTAGTTGAGAGTGGCCATCTTTGTAAATCACATGTTTTGATTCAGACCCCATAGAAGGATATTGTGTAAAAGTGGTAATTGTTGATATCACTTCTTTTTTTTCTGGCACATGTTGATATTGTTAGGCCTTGTGAGTTAGTTTGGGTAAGGGATTATTATTGTAGTCCAATGGACATGAAACATAATGTAATGAATTGTGGGGACAAAAATTCTTTTTAGTTGGGAGGCGTGATCCAGATGGATCTAAGGAACATCAAAGAAGTTTCATAAGTGTCCCAAAATGCACAGAACTGACCCAAGACGCTCAGAATGGCCACAACAGACAGAAAAAGGGAATCAATCAAAGTTCCCAAAACTCAATTAAAAATGAATTATCACAAAAATCACATGACAATCTTTCTAACGACGCAAACGGATCGTGAAACAGAGTTATAGATCAAAAGTTATAAGCGGTCAAAGTTCTGGTCAATCCATCCCAGTCAACAGGGATGAGTCAACATCCGTACTGCTGATGTCAGCATCTGTACAACCCATGTGGAAATCACATAGAGTGACACATGTCATGATGATGTCAGCATGCCATGTGGTAGCACCAGAGGCTGCCACATGTCACTCAAATTCAGGGTTTTCAGGGCACCACGTGGACAAGTAAAAACGTGCCACATGGCACCCCAGGTGACACCACGTGGCACCACCCAAAAGGTTTCCTTGTGTCTAGGATGATGTGGAGATGATTTCATCATGCACAAGTGGTGAATCAGAGGCTTCCACGTGGCCCAATAGGGAGGTTCCATGTGGCACCCCCAAAATGCATAAGGAGGCCCCGTGAATGAAAAATTAAAAAAACCATTATATTAAAGGTAGTCACCAAATCTAGGAAGGTTCTACCATAAATGGAACATTCCACCAAATATAGCAGTAGCTAACTGTGCACCAAAAATAGTAATCAATTTCGCCAAAAATAACAACAGTTTTGCTATATATAGCAACCTCCACTATATTTAGCATGCGCCATAATCTTCGCTAACTAAGTTCTAAATTTAGTGGGGGCGTGCGCCAAAATGGTCGTAACTATTTGCCAAAATGGGGAGTCCCGTGGGGTTCGACCCCACGACGTTCGCCAACCAATGACCTAAATTTAGCCAAGCTACAGGCGCACTAAGCATGTCATTGATGACATAACTGCCTGAAAAATATTATTTAAAGGGGTCTCTGGTTCTGAGTTTGGGGAAGCGTGTGCATTCGAGAGAGAACACACCAACACACGAAGCACTGAGGGTGTCCGTATGGCCTAGTATAGACTGTAGAGTCTTGTATGGTTTCGTATGGACTATATGGATTTTGGCATGCAAACCGAGGCAAGGGTGTCTCTTCGGTCCAGAAAGTGCCCGACTCAGATTGAGGCGTGGAGACAATCATTTTTAGGTAAAATGACATCGCGAACACAATGGTGGTGTAAGTTTTATGATTTGAGAAAAACTTCAACATCTTAATTCTAGAATGAGTCATTTATTGCAAAGGCAGTGGCACGATAATCGAGTCAAAGGTGTCTCTTGGGCCTGAAAGTGTCCGACTAAGAAGGAGACAATTTGACAGTCATTTTTGGGTAATTCTACGACGCGAATTTAATGACAAGGTTTGTTGTTGTAGCAGAGCTTGAGATAAGCAATCTAAGCTATGGAGAAGCCAATTTAAGCATTCTTTTCATTATGTTGTTTTGTCATTAAAGGTTGCATCATAACATGCATGTTATAGGTCTGAAGCAATAGAGAGAAGTTTCAACAAGACAACAAGATCAACTTATTCCTTCTATCTATTTGTTTCTTATCTTATTTCACATCAAATCAATCAATTATATGTGACAGATAAATTGTGTCACTTGCATGACAAGTGACCAACGAAACAGTTCTGATTCTCGTGATTTTTGGGATCTTTTGTATGGGCTACATATTTATGTTTTGGATATGAGCAATAAATCTAAGGCTTTTGATGGCTCCAAGTTGATGGGGGTCATATTTTATTCTTCATCTTTTTATGTATTGAGTATGTGGGAATGATGTCCATGTCAGCATCATAAATTCCTCATGAGTATAACTTGTGAAGCTCATACATTCTTGATCACATTCTGATCTCTTGTTTCCATCATCGAAGATGGAATTTGGCCTTACAACTTGTAAAAGAGAGACATCATTACATCGATAAGAATAAAGAGGTAAATCTTTGGAGTATGACCCGTAGAGGTAGTCCACTGCAAGGGTGAACTCTGGATCCAGAGGCCATTGGACCAAAAGTCTTTTCAGTTGGGAGGCATGATCCAGATGGATCTAAGGAACATCAAAGAAGTTTCAGAAGTGTCCCAGAATGCACAGAATCGATCCAAGACACTCATAATGGCTTCAATAGATAGAAAAAGGGAAACAATCAAAGTTCCCAAAACTCAATTAAAATCACATTATTACGAAAATTGTGTAACAATCTTTCCAATGATGCAAACGACTCGTCAAACGGAGTTATAGATCAAAAGTTATAAACGGTCAAAGTTCTGGTCAACCTAGCCCAGTCAACAAGGATGAGTTAGCATCCATACTGCAGACGTCAACATCCATACAACCCATGTGGAAATCATAGAGATTGATATGTGTCATGATGACGTCAACATGCCACATGGTAGCACCAGAGGCTGTCACGTGTCACTCAAATTCAAGGTTTTTAGGGTGCCACGTGGACGAGTAAAAATGTGCCACGTGGCACCCAAGGTGACACCACATGGCGCCACATAGAAGGTTCCATGTGTCTAGGATGACATGGAGATGACATCATCATACATAGGTGGGTGAATCAGAGGCTTCCACGTGTCCCAATAGGGAGGTGTCACGTGGCACCCCAGAAATGCATAAGGAGGCCCCGTGAATGAAAAATTAAAAAAAAAAATTATATTAAAGGCAGCCGCCAAATCTAGGGCGGTTCTTCCATAAATGGAATATTCTACCAAATATAGTAGTAGCTAACTGTGCGCCAACAATAGTAAGCAATTCCACCAAAATTAACAACAATTTTTCTATATATAACAACCTCCATTATATTTAGCGTGCGCCAGAATCTTCACTAACTAAGTTCTAAATTTAGCTGGGGTGTGCGCCAAAATGGTTGTAACTTTTCACCAAAATGGGGAGGCCCATTGGGTTCGACCTTGGGACCTATGCCAACCAATGACCTAAATTTAGCCAAGCTACTAGCGCATCAAGCACGTCATTGATGACATAACTGCTCGAAAAATATTATTTGAAGGGGGCTCTGGTTCGGAGTTCGAGGCAGCGTGTGCATTTGGGACAAAAAACACCAACGAACGGAGCACTGAGTGTGTCCGTATGGCCTGGTATAGACTGTACAACCTGGTACGGTTCCATTCAGACTATGCAGATTTTGGCATGCAAACCGAGGCGAGGGTGTCTCTTGGGTCCAGAAAGTGCCCGACTCAGATCGAGGCATGGAGACAATCATTTTTAGGTAAAATGACACCACAAACACAGTGGTGGTGTTATTTTTATGATCTGAGAAAAAATTCAACATATTAATTCTAGAATGAGTCATTTATTGCAAAGGCAGTGGCATGGTAACTGAGGCAGAGGTATCTCTTGGGCCTAAAAGTGTCCAATTCGGATGGAGACGATTTGACAGTCATTTTTGGGTAATTCTACGACGTGAATTTAATGATGATGTCTACTTTTGCAACAAAGATTGAGATAAGAAATCTAATCTATGGAGAAGCCAATTTAAGCATGCTTTTCATTATGTTGTTTTGTCATTAAAGGTTGCAGCATAGCATGCGTGTTATAGGTCTGAAGGAGTAGAGAGAATCTACAACAAGATAACAAGATCATCTTATTCCTTATATATATTTGTTTTTTATCTTCTTTCACATAAAATCAATCATTTATATGTGACAACAAAATTGTGGCACTTGCATGACAAGTGGCCAACGAAGCAGTTCCAATTCTCATGATTTTCGAGATCTTTTGTATGGGCTGCATATTTATGTTTTGGATTTGAGCAACAAATATAAGGATTTTGATGGATCCATGTTGATGGGGGTCATATTTTATTCTTCATCTTTTTATGTATTGAGTATGTGGGAATGATTTCCATGTTAGCATCATAGATGCCTCATGAGTAGAACTTATGAAGTTGATACATTCCTAATCACATTTCGATCTCTTGTTTCCATCACCGATGAGGGACTTTGGACTTACAACTTGTAAAGGAGAGACATCATTACATCAAGAAGAATAAAGAAGTCAAGATTTGGAGCATGACCAAGAGAGTTATCCAACTGCAAGGGTGAACTCTGTTATCAAGTGAAGTGTCATATCCATTATGTATATTGTGTTCTTATGTTTCTTTTCGATGAATTTCGACAGATAGGAGGTTAAATGCAAGCATGACATATCACACATAAGGAAAACTAAAGAGTTTTCATTCATTTCAAATTCAAGCGCACAAGACTTCAACTTTACCTTTAATTTCAAATCACTCAAGTAAAACGATCTATTACTGACCCTTTTGAAGGAGTGACAGAAACAACCAATTATTGGAAACTTATCGCTCCCGGGTTCAGATCACCAGATTGAGATAAGTAGAAGGCCATGTAAATATAATAGTTTATAGAAGAAAATGAGCCTTTCTAATAACTATTCAAAAACTATAAAACTAAACCATAAACACAAACATTCAATCATCACATTCATTGTACCACACAGAGCATGAAAATACTTATCTATTACAATTGATCACCAACCGAATGAATGTGGGTGTTCGCCTCTCCACCCAACCATAGACTTGTAGGAATTCATTGTTAGCGCTCTGGCCATCCCCGTGCCATGCCATATGATATCACCAGAGAAATTTCTACAAATCTCTCAGATAATTGTTTCTTTTTTATAGTCTCTGTGAGGTTTATCAGATGCCTCCTCAACATCAAACTCACAATCTCCTGCTCGGGTCACATTTCCTTCTGTGCATGCACTCATTTCTGGTGTCTCTCCTACTCTTCGCAGAGCCTCATGAGAATGCCTCCTCCTCTGTGTGTCTCCTTCTTATCTGTATTCTCATACATCTTCTCTCCTATCTTGTTTTCCTGTATATTCCCCCTCGCCTTTCTCCTCCTCGAGAAGGTTATCGAGTTGTCCTGTTCCTTTCGTCAGAAGGAAACTCAGGTCAGTTTGGGCCTGAAGGAAAACTGCACCACGTGGTACTTCGGGTTGACAGTTTCATGTTTCCCTAGCTAGACCCTCCATGCTTCCATTCATTGGGGTGGTTGATGGTTCAATCACCAGTGCTTATTTCCTTAACCGCTTCCTCCTTCGAATCTGGATGAGGCTTATTATTTCAACAAGGAGAATTTGGGTCATTTGAACTAATGAACTCTCTCTACAATTTTCTCACTCTTTCCTCTAGTGATATCAACATAGTTACCAACTTAACGAGAACTGTGACCTCAAAACGAGAACTCTGGCCCAAAAAACCCATATTTTTTCATAAAAAAACATGAAAATCAACCCCCAAATAAAAAAGTGGTGCTACGGGTAACACCATTTTTTCAAATGGAGTTAAAATTACAACAATTTTCAAGCATGGCCTTCAAAACTCATATAGTAGTTCAGAAAAACCTTAAAATTAACACCTAAATAAAAAAGTGATGTTAACTAAAAAAAAAATCTTAATGTTAAAATTATGGCTAATTACGACCTAATTGAAACCATGGTTTTGACAATAGATCACTATGCTAAAAGAAAAACAAAACTGGATACAAAATGGCCACTTTAAAATTTATTTATTATTTTTTTTCTTAAATTTACATTGAAAAATAAATAAATAAAAATGAGAAAATCTTATCATTTTTTTTTTAAATGAAGCAAAAAAACACATTTGAAAAAAAATCAAAACCCAAATTAAACAAACAAAAAAAACATTCAAAAAAGGGGGGAAAAGACATAAAAAAAATTTAAAATTTCCCAAAAAAACAATAAC
>ML795883.1:286188-307657 GCA_009831015.1 Picea engelmannii
AAAACAAAAATGAAATAAAATATTTTTTAAAAACTTATATATATATATATATATATATATGAAGATGATAATGATGATGATGATTAACGTCCACTAAAACCGAATTGGTCTATTAGACCTTAACAGGGCAAGTGATTATTTGCGATTCTTTAAAATTTTGTTTTTGTGCTCAAAAAGCGTTAAGAGAAGCTTTCCAAAATCACCATACTTATGTTGAGTTAAGAGGTTAGGAAGGTTGGTAGTGTGACAAATATTTTGAAAATGAGATCTAATATTGGTATAGGTTCGACAATCTAAGAAAAAAATATTTTCATCTTCAATCTTCTTAGTGTCTCAAATGTGACACACTCTTTCATCCCATGACATTTTAGGAATTGACCAATGCTCGGTTTCACTATGGAGCTCGTGAGAATTTGTTCTTATCTTAGCAATGCTTATTTTTTTCTTTTCACTTGGCAAAACAAATAGATAATTTTGATCTTCTAGATTAGGGTTAATTACATCTTTATAATACCTTAATTTTAATTTTTCCTGTAATTATTTATCACACCACATTTTCTCCTTAAATTGTGATTTGACGTTTTTTTAATGGCATCTTTATTCTGCAAAATTATGTCTTCCATGATTCTCCAATAGTTTTGCCAAGACCGGGCATCTTTATGCCATCCTCGCTTGAGTCGATGGTGGTTATGACTCAATTTTGAAGCAATTTTAGGAAGCCTCTTATCTTCCATTTTGTTTAACTTGTTCTTATACATTAGGTATCTACTCATATCCATGCTCTCAATGGGGGAGAGTCTCGTTTCTAAGAGGAGGATAGGATAGGGCGTATTTCCTTTAATTTTGAGATTATATGCTAGAAAATTGTTTTGTATTTTCTCTATCTTTCTCCAGGATTCACAAGAGATATTACAACCCAAGACTTCACATCCATAAAGAATAACAGGTGTAACAAGAGTCTCAAAGAGGAGTTTCTTCTTATCCCAACTCCAAATATCAATTGATTTACATTTTTTTTCAAGCCCATAATAAGCTTTCCATCCCCCAATAATCCTTTTCTCAATGCCATAATTCCAATTGAGCTTGTGGTGAATATCAATTCCAAGATATTTCTATGAATTCACTTCCTCCAAGTTGTTGTTTTCATATGCAAAGGTATCATAAGGGATCTTATTGGATTTTCATGACCTTAGTCTTATCAATATTAACAGTCATACCCATATTGGAGAAAAAATCCTTGAGGATTCTTAGTTGGTTTTGAGGACCACATGGACTCCTTTCCATAAGAACGATATCATCGGCATAAAGAAGAAGATTCATGACTATGACAGTGAGAGTAGGGCCGACAAAACCTGCTTTTTCCACACAATCTTCTAACTTCTCAATGTATATGCCAAAAAGGGTAGGGGACAAGGGACAACCTCGTTTGACTCCGATATTGCAGTTAATTTATTTTGACCATCCCTCAATATTTTAAAGCTTAGCAATAACGTTCTCATAAATCCTTATTGCAACAACCCTCAACTTGAGAGGCACTTTTAACTCTTCCAATCTATTCCAAAGGTTTTTCCTAGGAACCATGTCAAAATATTTTCTAAAGTCAACAAAACAACAACAAAGATTGGTTTTAGTATTCTAGAACTCTTATGCAATGATCCTAAAGGTAACAAGATGGTCCACAATTGAATGATAACTCCTAAGCCCAGCCTGGCCTTCATCTTTTTTACTGTGAATTTCTAGCCAAAGGCTAATCTTCTTTTCCAAAATAATTCCATAAAGCTTGGCTAAAATCGAGCTAATCATAATGGTCCTATAATTAGAGGGAATGTTTCTATCCCCATTTTAAAAAATAGGAACAATGAGGATTTGTGTCCAGGATTTAGGGAAGCCCTGCTTGACTACTAAATTAAAGAGCTTCTGTATGTGAGGGATAAGGATTGGCCCTGCGATTTTAAAAATTTCAGCTTGTTATTCTTCAATGTCCTTAGCTTTCCCATTTGCAAAAAGCTTAACCCCGAACTCTATGTCATCAGAAAGAAACAAATTATTCCTTTGTAGGGACAATAAGAATGGTGTCCATGGCATTAGGGAACTCGTAAAGACTTTTAAGGTAGGAATTCCAGTCCCTTAAGGGAATCCTATTATTTTCTTTAGTATTGCATTTTAAAATTTGGCTCCAGAACTTCTTAGGATCCAACTTATATAGTTGTGAAAGTTTTTCTTTCCTTTTATTGATATAGTATCTTTTTTCCTTTTAATTAGGGCTTTGTACGTATTGATCTTATTGAGCTTTAAGTAATCATTAGAAGCATCCCTAATGGATTTCCTAGAAATTTTACATTCTTTATCATACCAAGGGTTGTTCGTTCTATTATTCTTTTTATAGGACACCTCGAAAGATAACTTGTTAATAGAAGTGGAAAGGGTAGTTGTAAAATTATGATAGAATTCTTCAATGTTGTCCTTATAAGTTAGGATATTTAATTTACTATTTCAATCCTTTAAGAAAATGTTAACTTTACTTTGTCAAAGCACAAATTTCTTTGATTATCAGAATTCTCTTCAATGGCGCTCCTATGCATGGAAAAATTTAGAGTTAGGGTTAAAGGTTTATAATCGGAGTCAGGATCATGGTCATTTAAAAGGTAAAAAGTTGTTATTTAGTTGGAAACGAGGATATCATATATCACATAATCTACAACACTACTACCTAGCCCATGAATACAATTCATCTGGTTGGAGTTTGGCCACTTCATTACTCCATTGCAAATTATTAGGTCTTGAGAGTTGCAGAGATTGACCAACTCAATACCAAACAAATTCTCAATTAGGTCTTCAGAGCTTCTTTTGTCACTATTAGATAAAAAAGGTCCTCATCTAGCCATAAAGGATTATGGTTGGAGTCATTACTTAAAAGAGTATCATGTTTAGTTGCAGTCCTAACATTAAAGTCTCATAGTAGGAGGATATTACCTTCAATTTTCAAAGTATAAATATCTTGTTTTAAATTATTATAGGGACAATTTTTATCTAGATTGTTTTTCTTATAAAAATTAGAATTAATAGGTGAAAAATAACAAATTTCTATATACATCTTCTTAGCATTGGTGTCTGAAATTTCAATCCAAATGTACTGATTAAGAGGGTCAACCTTATGAAGTTGAATGTGAGGAGAAATGATCTTTCTAATATAACAAGTTATTCCTCTTATCCCTCTACGGTGGGATTTTATGTTCCATGTCGACCACAAGACAAATATTTCCATGTTAGGGACTTTAGACTCCTCATGCTCCCAAGTTTCAACTAGACATATAATATCAATATCACTTGGGATCCAACTTATCATAGGACCTTTACGTCATGAAAAGCCACGACAATTCCAAAAAAGGATCTCGAGTGTCCCAAATTCCTATTTATTATTATCCTTCTGGTCTCTATCCCTAACAATAGCTTTTTGATTTCTAATTGTTGTCCATTTTCCTTCTTTCCTGACTTATTTTAACTTTTGAACTTCCTTCCTTAATTCAGCTTGGTCTTTAAGAATGAGATCTTCATTTATAAATATTCCTGACCCTTTTAAACTCGAATATTTACTAAGTATGGTATATTTATGGTTATTACAACTTACTTTGACACAGATCAACCTATCTTTATGATCAATTATTTTTCCTAGCCTCTTTTCTTATATGAGGTAAATTGTATCAATTTGTGATTTATTATTTAATTCTTCTTTTACTATTGCTAGCCTATCCTCCTCTTGTTGTTATTTTATACCAAATATTATGAGGTTCAAGGCTCATTTGTTATGCTCATGGTCTATTTTGATTAACTTATTCATTTCTTCTTTGATGGGTTTGATATCCAATTTTTTTTCCATATTACTGAGGGTCAAATTGTTGGTTAGTTTTTCTTCTAGCTCTTTAATCCTATCTCTCAAGTTGTGATTTTCTTCAACCACTTCTTCTTGGGTTGATTGTTTATGCTTTTCCATTTCTTGAATCCTATCATTCATTGTCTATAATTCACTCTTGAACCCTAATAAACTATCCTCTATTTGAGTTTGAATGATATCTTTAATTTTTTTTATCAATCATTGCCTCTAGCTCTATTTGGAGTTTTGCATCTCTTTCTTCACTCTTTTTTTCTAATGTTTCTAACTCTATTTGGATTTTGACATCTCTCTCTTCTCTTCTTTTTTCTACTGATTCCATATAATCGTAAAAGATCTCTAGGGTGGTTTTGGGGGGCCTCCCCCTGTTAGGATGAGTTTTTGGAATAGGTGGTGGAGTGCTCATATTGAAAAGAAAAGAAAAGAAAATCTAACAATTATTATTTTGGATCTCTCAAATCAATTTTTACTTATGAAGCTTAAAATAATATATAAATAAAATATATTTAAATCTCTTTACATTAATAGATTATAAATATATTGTAAATTAAAGGGTTGAAGAAGCCAAAAATAGTTTCCAAACCGCAGAGAAGTCCAAAGAAACTAACACATGTTCTTAAACATTAGGCCCACTCAAGATGTATAAACTAACCAACTAACTAACTAACTATATATATATATATATATGTGTGTGTGTGTGTGTTTTTAGTCATACATTTAGTTTTTTACCCCTTTTTTTTCTTAATTTTTATAAATAGTTTTGATTTTTACTTTTTTAAGTTTTTTTAATGTTTTGTTTTATATAATTTTTTTTTCAATTTTTATTTTTATTAATATCAATTGTTTTTTTATTAGTTTTTTAAGTTTTTAATTTATCAAAAGAAATTTAAATTATATTTGTTTTCTAAATATTCAAAACTAATAATTTTTAAGTACAATTATTTTCTATGTATTGAAGTAAAGGTAAATAATGTTTTAAAAATGATGTTTTTTACTACATTTTAAAAGTATGGAACAATAAATTAATTAAGGAGACACAATTACATCAAAAATCGTGATTTCAAAAAAGTAAATGGAAAAAAAATATTTTAAAGATTGAAAGAAGTATGAAAGAATGACTAAAAACATCCTTGAATAAAAATAAAATTGAAAATTTTGAAAATACATGAAAAACAAGCATTTAAAAAAATAATGTGGAAACATTGTGGATCAAAAAATTTAAAATATCCAAAAACCATCTAAAATGGGAGGCGGGTGCTACTGGTAGCACCATTTTTAAAAACGGGCTAAAAAACTTGACCCCCTAAAAAACGAGAATCTCGTTAAGTTGGTAACTATGTTTATCATGGCTAGTACTTTGAGGCTTCACCTCGACAATTAGTTATTGACAATCTAAACAATAATACATTTACATTGTTCACATGCCATATCATGGTGATCATAATTAATGATTAATTACAAGTTGGGGAAATGAAATTGTTACACTGAGATCTAATCTCATGTTCACTTTAGATCTAACGACTAGGACTTAATTAACTCACTTAAGTTGCTAATTCTAAATACTTAGTAATTTAACTTAATTAATATCACATTAATATAAAATATCATTCACTTTAATAATTGACACATAAAGTGAACTCCAAAGGTTTTATGAGAGGTTACAAGGATGACTCCCATGTGTTGACAGAAACCCACATGGAAGTACATATCTGATGCTACTAAAAAAATCAACACTCCCTCTTAACAAGGAAGGTACTTCCACCACCAAGAGGTGGATCTGTCTTCGTTATCATATATGTTGCCATCGTTGTTCTCCAATTCCCTTGATTGGCTACTCCCTCTGAAACTGAATCTATCCTTGTCATCTGACTCATATCCTTCTTCAAAAACTTTCACTAGGTACCCATGACCCTCTTCTCGTTGCTAGGACCCCTGCCCAAAGCTTCCCACAACTTTATTTTTCAACCCAAGTCCTTTTCTTGGCTACTTGAGTCTTTTCTGGGCATTGTTTGACTATCTCAGTGTGCTTCTTGACAATTCTCCTCACTTCCTAGGTACCTTGTCACCTCACGGGCCTCTGTTGGGTGTCTCTACGACCCTATATGGATCCTTTTTGTTTTTTTCCATACCTCTCACATGGACTTGCTTTATTTTGTGATATCGACCCTTATTTCCAACCCACGAGTCTATCCCACGACTTGATTACATGGCTCAACAACCAATTTCTCCAATTGTCTTCTCCTTTTCAGCTGCTACCTCAATCGTCAAAATTACTAGCCGACGAATCCTATGATTTCATTGGTGGTTGAGCTTCTCCATGTTGGTGGTGGCTAGTTTCACTTTGGCGACTACATCCCCCTGAATTTCCCTACAACTCGACCACTCAGCAGTTGTCTTCAAAATGTTCCCACAACCTTCTTTTTATTATGGTGGATCCCTCTCAGTATCCACATCCACTCTTCCTAGCTCATGGTTGTTGTTCTTAGTTGGTGTCTGGTTACTCTCCAACACGAGTGGTTGTTTCCTTCACCTAGCTACTACAATGGGTTGTGCCCAAATCCATATTCATGATCCAGTGTTGTCACTTAGTTTCTGCCCATGACTTGGATCTCAACTTGCACCAGTTGATCGCTTTCCACAGTCCCCTTAGCTCGATCCTCTCCTTATCGTGTGGATTATTTCTTGCAAGCCTGAGTCACTTCCTTCCGAAAATCAATGTATAGACCCTTGCCCGTACACATGGAAATCATCTCTATAGACATATGGATATAGTCTCGGCATCCCATATGACGTATGTCTGGTAGGATGGACATACAACTGCATGATTTTTTGTTTCTCCTTTTTTTTAATTAACCTTGATCCTGCAGCTATGACAAAGCTAAAGAAAATTTCCCGCAGAAAATGAATTTTCCTCACTATAATATTGCATCCTCTGCAATTTGGTTTTTCCTTTCAGAGACTTTGCTTTAATACCATGTTGATTTTCCTTCAAACCCAACACATGACCAACACAACTAATAATTTGAATAAAATATCTTTATTATTATTAGCATAGCTAGGTTATCAACGAAATATTAGTGGAAGCATTAAAAACATAAATCAATCACACATTACACAATAGATTTAAGGTAAACAACCCCGGAAAAATCCCTTGAGGGAAAACTGGATCTGTCATGATTTTATTGCTATAAAATCAGGGCTCCCTTATTAGAATAATAGCCCTTCAGAGGATTACAATGCAACAATATCCTATCCCACCTCATTGCTATCTCCCTTTCACCTTTCCTTATCCCTGCCCCCTCACACTTGGATGAACTCTCTTCACCTTCTCAAAGAGATCTCCTCACTCTCTACTCAGTGTGAGACACAAGAACATGCACAAAGAATCCCTTTTTGCTCCTATGTGCTCTTTATGTCACCTAGGGTGCCTCTTATTACATTGATTTTACCCTAAGTCCAAAACCCTACATCTCTTCCAAAGTGATCAACCACTCAGATCTAAACTCATGTTCACTTTAGATCTAACGAATAGGACTTAATCAACTCACTTAAGTTACTAATGTCAAATACTTAGGAATTTAACTTAATTAATCTCACATTAATTTAAAATATCATTCACTTTAATAATTAACACATAAAGTGAACTCCTAAGGTTTTATGAGAGGTTACAAGGACGACTCTCATGTGTTGACACAAACCCACCTGGAAGTACCTATATGATGCTACTAAAAACATCATCAACAACACCACAACCTTTGAGGTGGCATCTTGGAAATCATTGATTACTTACATGATGAAAGAATAATGTCTTCGAGACATGAGAAAGAAGAAACTGTAAGAATCAACTAAGTTGTTTTTGGTAATATTTTTAGATTGGAAATAGTGTTCTTAGGAGAGGACACCCCACATAACAATTCAAGAAAACATTATAAATAAGAGAGCAAGAGAAGAAACTATTTTGAAGTAAGTTTATATTGAAATAGGATATTGCAATGCGATTTTTTATTTTTTTTCCTAATTTCCATTGTACACTTGAAATATAAATCTTTCCCAACATAAAATTACATGATATTTTTATGTTTTAATTCTGCACTTTAAATAGGATTTTTACTTTTCCAAAAAAATACATATATGTGTTGGTAACATATGAATAAAGCCCTTGTATCTCAAGCTTCCATAATCATGGATCCTCTCCTTTTGTATTGGGCATCGACACCCTTCTTCATTAAAAAGAAAAATCCTTACATAACTAGCATAATCACTCAAAGTAGAAGGATTTTTTGTGTAAGTTATTGTTTTGTTTTTAGCACCCAAAAAACCATCATTTCAAGGCTGCCACAATGTTCATGAAGAGGTTATTCTTAACAATGCACACCAACTCAGATTTAAAATAATTGGACTTTGATTGTGTAAACAATCTAACTGTGACATAATATTGTATATAAGTATTTCAAATTATTTAATAACCTTCTTAAACAAGAAGGAAGGTTGATACATTTTCCATCTCAACTAGGTGGAAAATTGAGATGCTTTCCATTTCCATTTATAATAAAGAACAACATAATATTGTATATAAGTATTTATGATAAGTGAATGAATAGACGTGAAGATAAATCTCATAATAAACCCACAATATCAACATTAATAATCCAAACCATTCACCAAATATTGAACACAAGAAATAACCAAAACCCTTGAGGTAGAGTAACGCCATATATTAATCCTTAAGTAAGGATAACACTCCTCAATAAATGTTGATACATTCACAATATTCTTCACTATGCTTCTTCACTATGCTTCATTACATTGCTTACACTTCTTTATATAGCTCTCTTTATCCCCTAGGACCTTCTAGAGAGTCTTCTCACATTTATTACTTCTAACTACCACAGTGGTTCTTTATTAATATAGTGGATCTAGTCCACCTTACATTGAATGAACAAATTGTCATATATTAAATGACTTCCACATAACCACATTCACATTGGGTACCTTCCTAGTTATACTACATTCCACCCCCCTTCACATGTTTCATCCTCAAAACATGAGAATAAACCATACAATATGTCTGAATAAGAAATGTAGCCAACTGGTACCAAGTATGACTATCCATCCATACTAATGGAAGTCAAACATGATGTCCATCTGTTGCCTTTCCACCCTGATCTTGATATGCATTATGTCGGTGTTTCCATGGAATTAGTTCTCTAGCCCAATGTCTTCTTGTAGTGCTAGTAGGCCTCCATGCACCTCCTGATTGATTTCCATTCTAGTTCCTTGCTGGTGCATAAATGTGTTGATGCACACGCCCTTTCCTTAATGACTATTATTTCTCTATATGATGTGGATGGCGATATACAACAACTGTAGGAATCTGTTTTTTTTTTTTTGTTTTTTTTAAATCAACAACACTTTGTGTCTTGAATCCAATTATCTCCTTAGCTTCTTGATTATGTCCTTCCTGTAGTTTTGCTTCATCTCCTTTTGTAGAATATTCTTCTGATTCAACTTCAGAGTCAACAATAACTTCTTTGCTAGCCTCCATGGGCCCATGTTTCTTACTAAGAGACACATCCTGCACTGAGATTTTCTTTTTCTTGTACCACAACTTCACAAACTTCTTTTGCACATTATTATTAATGGTACCCACTCATTCCATCCAAGGATAGCCCAAAACAATATCTTCATTAGCCATATTTATAGCATAAAAATTAGAATGCAACACATATTTGTCCATGGTGATCTTCAAATATTTAAAAAATTGAACATTTTCACCATCAGCCTGTGTGTTGTGAATATTCTTTCCAGGAACTTGCAATATATTAACCAACTGAACATTGATAAAATTTTGCTGGCAACTAGGGTTAATACAAACAATGACATTTTATTTATGAATACAACCATGAACTTGTAATATAGATTTTCCACATGAAAATAAACACTTGGTAATGTCTTTATCCCTACTCTTTGTATGAGACCACTTGTCTAAAGGTAATTTTTCAAGTGCTTCCTCGGAAAGTGACATCCACTCAGAATGGTGAAATAATTGCAACCATATGAGAGCATTTTCTTTGAAACCCTAGTCTACAAAAGATTTCCATTGCTCTTTCCATAATGACTTGTGAGATTGTATAAATTCTTCAATTATAGGGCCATCATCTCTTCCAGTAAAAAATATCATGCTTGGAATAAATTTTCAACAAAAAATAGGGTGTAGAAATAACTTACTGCAAAAAATTGCATCTTTTTCTGGAAAACCCTAAAAAACTATTGAATTTAAAATGCTCATAACTTCACTTTTCGAAATCTGTTTCGGTTGATGTTTTTTTTTATATTGGGTATTTGTCAAGAGGAATTCAAATATTCAATTTGTTTGGTCAAATTATACATTTTTTTTTCATATATGAACCTGAAGTGCGCTACCTTTTTTTTTCCTAGAAAAAATTTGTAAAAAGAGAAAAAAATCTTCCCTTCTTTGGCCAAGGAAAGTGCTCTGATACCAACTGTTATGTGCTTGAATAGATCTGAAGATAAATATCATAATAAACCCATAATATCAACAATAATAATACAAACCATTCACCAAATATTGAACACAAGAAATAACCAAAATCCTTGAGGTAGATTAACACCATATTTTAATCCTTAAGAAATGATAATGCTCCTCAAGCAATGCTTGATACATTCACAATATTCTTCACAATGCTTCATTACATTGCTTACACTTCTTTATATATCTCGCTTTATCCCCTAGGACATTCCATAGAGCCTTCTCACATTTATTACATCTAACTACCATGGTGGTCATTTATTAATATAGTGGACCTATTCCACGTTACATTGAATGACCACATTCTCATATATTAAATGACTTCCACTAACCACAATCTCATTGGGTACCTCCCTAGGTACCCCATATTACCTCCCTAGATATACTACAATTTCAAATTATTTAATAACCTTCTTAAAGAGTAAGGAATGATGACACTTTTTCCATCTAATCTAGGAGTAAAATTGAAATGCTTTCCATTTCCATTTAAAATGAAGAAATGAAGGTTGGTAAATTTCCCATCTAAATTAGGAGGAAAATTGAAATGCTTTCCATTTTCATTTAAAATAAATAAAATGATACATATTTTTTTAGAAGAATATAATTATATATAATTCTCACTTACCTTCTTAAGGTTTGGTAAACCGTCTTAGTAGACATTAATCATCATCATTATCATATATATAAATTCTTCAAAAATAAGAAGGTATGAAATCTTTTACATTCCCTTTGAAATTCATATGTTCTACCGAAATATAAGATCACCCAAGATAATCCAACAACTCCTACAATTTAAGAAAGAAAAAAAGTTGTCTAGTCGACTGTGAAGATAGAAATTGGAAATTTTTCTTTTATTTTGTTTTTATCTTCATTGCCTAATCTAATCGAACTTGATAGAAGAAAAACAGACAGACTTGATTATTGATGGTTGATATGGTTGGGTCTTTACATCTCAATTTTGAATTAATTTAAACGGAAATAAACCCGAGTTGTTAACTCAACTATCATACTGAAAAGAAATAAGCTTGTAACATTAAAGAACAAAAAACAAAAAGTAGATCTACTTTCGATTATTAGTATAAAATTCAAATATAATCCTTTAATTTTGAATTCATTTGACATGTCAGAACTATTCCCAAGTTGCAAAGACTGACTTCTGCCATGCAAAACACCATGGGGTTCGCACGTTTCAAACCCAGGCCTGAAATTTCAAAATTAAACCACTGGTTAGGTTAAATTTGATATTTGATGGTTTTGATCATTATATTGTTTGTTTTGATAGTGTGAACAAATAATGTATTAATTGGGTTTAGTGTGAGTGGTTTGTTTTGAGTAGTGTTTTTTCTTACCTAAGTTCAATTTCAGTAAGTGACATGTTGTGTTCTTAATATTAAACTCTCAATATTCCCAAAATTCTTGACCTCCCCATATTCTCGGAATTTGGAAAGATTATTAAGTGAAAATAGTATTGATAAATAAATTCCATGAACCACTTCTAAAAAGTGTGAAGAGGTGTCATGAACCACTTTTAAAAAGTGTGAACAAAAAATGTGAAGGTTACATTGTATGGTCAAATTTCACTATAAATTTTAGTATAAAAACACTAGACACCTAATTGCATTTAATTCTCTATAGCAATGCTTTATAGTGAATGCTTATTATTTGTTTTTGAATGAATTAAGATTTTCAATATATATATTTTAATAGAAATTTTTAAATAGAATATGAATAATATTTATTTTTAACTTAGATTTATCAAATATTAAGTGGGATTCAATTTTTTAAGGTGTAATTTTTTTCATTATTTTGTTCCATCTTAAGTTTGTGTTTCTGATTGTTTTTTTCAATCGAGTTAAGAAAAAAGTAAATATACATTTTTATTATTTTGAAAAGAAAACATATATTTGAAAAGTACCAGAAGAAATGAATGCCCTATCTCACCTATCTCTAAATACATTAAACATCATATTTATTTCCATTAAAATCCAATTAATACATTAGTCTTTTAAAAATCCAATTAATAAATTAGTATTTTTCCTATTAATTATAAAGTTTCATTATAACTCTTTATATATATATATATATATATATATATATATATATATATATATATATATATAATAATAATAATAATAATAATAATAATAAGTGAGCTACCATTATGATTAACACTTACTTGTCTTCACGATTGAGGGGAAGAAAGAAAGGGCTTTCGGTAATAGAAATTTCTCTTCTTTCATATTCTAGGAATTTCCCATTTTTGCTCAATCACAATCTGCTCCTTAATTCACTCATTCTTGATTATACCTATTTTTTGTATTCGATTTTATGTATTTAGTGACAGTGTTCTAAAAAACAATAGGAATAAATATGATTAAATCAAAAGCATAAATTAATCAATAAAATTAAGTATAAATAAGGTACAAATTGAAAAATTAATTAAAACATTTATTTATATAAATAAAATAAATATAATTTAATATAATATATAAATTAAAAAATCAAATTAATATGAAATAAGTACAAAGGAGAAAAAAATTATGGAAACTTTTATTATGTTTAATGACTTATAATTATTGGAAATGAGTATAATTAATATTTTTTAATTATAACTTCTTATTTTATGGTTAAAAATAGAAAATGATTGTATATTCTTTGTCCTGGTCCCAAATGAGTAAATGAGATTTAATGTTTATAATTTTCATGTATTTATAAATGCATCCTTTAACATGTTTACTTTTTCACATTTACCTAATAGTGTGTGGCATTAAGATTACTACTTTTAAATGATTAGGAAGGATTAATATATATACAACCTTTACTTGCCACATTTGAGTGATTAAGAGGCACTACCTCAACTTCACTATCACATATAGCACATATCATATTGGGAGCATACATTAGTTTTTATGAAATGATGCCACATTTTAAAATTAAAATTATTTTAGGGATGTATGTATTTTATAGTGTTTCATATTATAGCTTTTGCTTCCTCATGCACTCTGCTCACTACTACTGTTTAATGTGATGTGAATGTCCATAATATGACTATCTATCTCTTTGAGCCAGACCGTTCTGAAATAATATACTATTGGCTTGAAGTTGGGTATTCAAATGATATATTTATTATAAAGGTTGCTGCCCTCCTCCTTGTTGTCATGGCAATTGACGTTTGGCTTGCAATCTTCTTACACCAAAGGTATTCACAACCCTTTTTCAAGTTTTCCTCCTTGTTGTCATGGCAATTGACGTTTGGCTTGCAATCTTCTTACACCAAAGGTATTCACAACCCTTTTTCAAGTTTTCTCTATCAGATTAAATTGTATACATGCATGGAAGTTGATTTACTATATATGTTTTGTTCATATGATTCGAAGTTATTCCACTAACTTAATTCAGTTTCCAAGTTGTTTCAAGAACTATATTCAACACAGTTAAATCGTTCTTTGTTTTCTAATAAAGAATCTCAACAATTTCAATTTCTAGAAGAGAAAAGATTAGTAGGAGTCCATTATTTAAAAAAAAAAAATATTGACATCAAAATTAAAGGCCAAAGTTGTCAAATAGTAAATCCCAACTACTCATTGCATGTAAACATCCAATCCAATCCAATCCATTTTGCTCCTTGCTGAAATTTGTAAAGAATATTTCTTGTAGCATTTCGACATTATATGTTCACTATATTGGTTCTGCCCTTATGTGAGAGATTTAAAATTTATTAATTATGGGAGCCGGTGAACACCGCTGAATGAGAATTGATGCATTGCAAATCGATGATCAAACCATGTTATAAGATTTTATTGTTCAATATTATGTACACTTGAAAGATTTTTATATTCATTTTCTATATGAACTTTGGTTTTAAAATAAGTTTATGAAATTAATCATATATATATATTTTTTAATAATTAAAATAAATTAAATATTAATATCTTATATGTTTTTTTAAAAACCTGTTTCATCTATAAAAAAAATATCTATATTTGTGTATTAATATATTTAGTTAAGCTAAGAGCTTATGGTACTCCGTGAATGTATTATACTATGAAGATTCATAACTTCATACTTTTCAAAATAGATAATGCTGTAGTGATATTATGGAATTTTATGTATTGCATTTGGAATAGATGATGTTGTAGCGATATAATGAAATTTTATGCATCGCATTTGGAATTCATTGATGAGAACATGTTATGATATTTTATATCAATATTATATATAAAGTATAAAGATTGATATGATAGTTGGTTTTAAAATAAATTTGTGAAACACATTTTATTATTTTTAATTTTTAATAAATATTTAAATAAATTAAATATAAGATATTTATATTAATTCTAGAGAAACTTGTCATCAAGTATATTAAAAATAAAGTGATTGTTATGGTTTTAGGTTTACATTTAGGCTTTAAGGTTGCACGTAGGATTTAGGGTTGTAGTTAGGGTTTTCAGAATGTATTATAGCCTAGCTTTTCTGTGTTCATCAGTCATAAATCATGTGGTTTTGTAAGTTAATAGTTGGTTAAGAGACATTTTGTTTTACCTCATATTCTAGGTAATCTTTCTTATTTTTTAAGTTTTAATCTAATTTAATATGTAATAATTTGTATTATTAATTTAATTTTTTATTATACTAGTAGGGGTGTAGATCAATTGACAAGTGCCATGTAAATGGAAGGAAATATGTAAAAGAGGTCTCAAGTTCGATTTTCACTCTGATTTACTTGTGCTCCATACTTGAGAGTTATCGATTCCCTAGTAAAAAAAAACTTAATTTTTTATTATAAAAGTTTACTTTTATTTTAAATAACTATTCACTAAAGGTGAGAGTGGAATTGTTAATTTCAAAATTCTCTTTAATAAATTAAATCTATAATATATTTTTTTGTTATATCAATTATTTTGAAAAACACTAATCACCACCATATATATGTAAGGCTATTTATAGCACTCGACAATCACCCAACATAATTAAATTGAGACAAATACCCACCATCTTGCAAATTCAATTAAATTGAGACAAATACACACTATCTTGCAAATTCAATGTTGTTATGCCGAAAGACGTACACCAATTGGTAATGAACATATTTAATAGGTGTTTAGTGTTTAATAAGTTTTCTATGAACATGATTAAATATGGCTAGAATATTCTTAGTCTTCACACAAAATAAATGGTTATGATTTCAATTATTAACTTCCTAGCTATTATAAAGACATTTGTTTATGTGTTTACTTTTTTACATTTAATTAATCATATTTAAAAATTACTTTGATAGCTAACTGATTGCAGCGGTTTAATTTATACCACAGTAGAAGAACTACATTAATCAGGATTATCTTGGCGTTTCACCTTTCTATATGTGATTTATACCACAGTAGGAGAACTACATTAATCAGGATTATCTTGGCATTTCACCTTTCTATATGTGATACAAGTCAGAGGAATCTTTAACAATACATTGATTTGATTGCAAGTCAGAGGAATCTTTAACAATACATTGATTTGATTGCAGAACCTGTTGGTCCTATTTACTTCACTGGAAAACATACGAATCAGATTGATAAACAAGACGATGAGAAGATGAAAGAACAAGCGATGGCGGTTCTGAGAAAAGTGTTCGGCCATGGAATTCCTGATTCATAGAAAATTTTGGTTTCAAGGTAGTGGAATAACCGATTTCAACGAGAAAGTTACACTAGTTATCCAATTTTTTCCAACCCTAACCACTTCCACGACATAACAATAAGATGAAACACGATGACAACATCATATCTGCATCTTCGTGTGATACAAGTCGGAAGAATCTTTAACAATGCGTTATGCATAAAATGTTTTTTTGATTGCAGACACTGTTGGTCCCATTTACTTCACGGGAGAACATACGAGCCAAAAATTCAATGCATATGTACATGCGGGTTGATAGTTATTTGTCATTTTAATATTAATCTGATATGTTTGTTTAAGTAAACATCATGCATTATGGATCTTATCAAAGTTGCATTCATACTCTTTTAAGTTTGAAATAAACAAACATTGATACAACCAATATGGTGGTAGAGATCATCAAAGAAAATAATAAGCGGAACGAGGAAAAAGGTTTATGATCATCCTGTCATAAAGGCCCATTCGAACATGAACATCCACACCCACAATGAAGCAAATTATGCCCCTGTTCATTGGCACATTTTCGACAATTATTATAGAAAATTTTCATTTACTCTTCCATTAGGGTTTGAGCTTACATAAACAAACATTTACTATTTCATTTACTCTTCCTCTTCCATTAGGGTTCGAGATTTACAAATTTCCGGTGAGTATTGTCAGAGGCGTTCGCAATCCTGGGTAATCCGGGTTCTCATAAATGTAAGAACTTTGTTACCGATGAAAAAAAACACTCAATGTACAGCCACGGCCTGCTATAAATATATTTAATATTTGCTGTCCTGGATTCCTCCCTCTTATATTAGGAAATAAGCAGTGTTTAAAAGTACGGGCAGGACTTTTCTATGAAGAAATTAGTGTGAGAGAATATTAGTGTAGATTGTCTTGATAAGATTTGTGTCGAATCGTAGCGCACTCTAAAAATCATCTTTAATATAAGTTCATCTTTAATATTTGGGATATAGCGTTAGCCATTTTCAATTTTTCTTCCATATGTGAATAAATTTGTGGAATACATTTCTTTAGTTATTATAAATTTTACTTTATAATTATATTTTTATTTTTATAATAATCAATAATAAAATTTAATATATTTTTTTATTCATTATATATTTAAAATAAATTTGATTTAAATTTAAAATATTTATAAAAAATTATAATAATTAAGATTTTGAATATTATTTTATAAAGAATTCTTATAATTGAGGTTTTGTAGAATTTTAAATAAAAAGTTTTGAAATTTTAATTTATTATTTGTATTGCTTTTTTATATTGATAAACTAATTTTCTTAAGAAAATAAGTAATTTTATTATTATTTTTAATAAATATATATATTCGAGGTTCATGTCACTAATACACGTTGAGTGGTCGATTTCTTTGTCTTTTTAAAAATCCTTGGTTTAGTTCTTCATAATTTGAGATGTAAGTTTGAAATTAATAAATATGTACAGAAAAATATGGCATGCATATAGAGAGACAATTGTGGTTTGGTAGGAATTTGAAACTCATGTTGTGATGACTATCTACGTTGTTGTAATGGGTCAGGACTTGTGGTTTCGTAGGAATTTGAAACCGATGTTGTGATGAATATCTAGGTTGTAGTAATGGCCAGGAGTTTTTTTTTTTTTTTTCTAAATGTAGTTTTATTTATAACTACTATAATTATATAAGTAAATATAGAATAAGATTAGAGTTAATATTATTTTTATTAAAAGTAGGATTAAAGTCATATTATAATTAGTGTTATTTGTATTTGGATTTATTTTATAATAATAAGAAAATAATTTTGATTATAATAATTTAATTTTAATCATAATAATAATTTAATAATTTAAATTTAATTTAATGTAAAAATGTATTAATGTTTTCATATTTAATAATGTATTTATTAATGCATTAGATGTATTATTAATATATTGTTTTAATAATAAATTAATACTTTAATGATGTATTAGTTAATAAAATACTAATGCAGTTTTATGATTAGTACCTTAGATTAATGTATAATTTAATTAAAATTTAAAAGTATTAAATAATTATATTATTTATTTTTTAATAATAAAAAATGTTTAAGGAAAATCAAATGTAAAATAAAAATATATTCTATCAAGAAGAAAACAATATTTTAAATTTAAATTAAAATATCTAACAAGATATCACTTTAGACACATCATATATATATATATATATATATATATATATATATATATATATATATATATATAATAAGAATAAGTTAGTTGTATGAATTTATCCATGAAAATAATACAAATCGATCATAGTTAGTTATAAATGGATTTCAATTAAATATTTAAATACTATAAACCATAATTATTGTTTTAACCCATTTCTTTTTATTTTAGTGACAATTGCAATTTGCAACATCAAAATGCATACTCTTGTTTTATGTATGCTTATTTGGAAGGGATAGATTTTATAGTTCAAGATCATATGTTATAAAGGTCCTTAGAACAAGTATGATTCTATGTTTCTCTATAAGTAATATATCACATCGGTTCAAAGTTCCTATATTTTTCACAAAGGAAACACTTTGCTAGATTTGTTTTTTTTAAATTCGCTAAAACTTCATTTTCATAATGTGTGAACAAACACCAATCTTGTCATGCGATGAACATGCCCTGACATTGCAATATGATGAACAAAAACAGAAGTTACAACATGGTGAACATAGTAATGTTGTAATGTGTCAAACATAGTAGCATCGCATAGTGACAAATGTCGTAATGTTGAAATATGACGAACATAATAATTTTTCAATCTACTGAACATAGTAACATCGCAATGTGATGAACATAAATTGACATCACAATTTGATGAACATAGACATGTCATCCCAATGTGGAAATAAATGTAACATCCCAATGATAACATTTCCAAACGTCGCAATATTTTGAACATAGAAATGTTGCAATCTACCAAACATAGTAATGTCGTAATGTGACGAACATATATGGATGTCACAATGTGACGAAGATATATGTCGATCGTAATGTGATGAAGATATATGATGATTACAATGTGATGAAAATATCCCTGTCATCGTAGTATGATGAACACTTCCTTGTCATCGCACTATGATGAATATAAATTAACGTCGCAATGTGATGAACATTTTTTTGTCATCGTAATGTGATAAATATTTCCCTATCATGCAATGTGACAAACATATATTTCAATCGCAATGTCATGAAGATAGCCCTATCATTTCAATCCGATGAACATAGCCTTATCATTACATTGTGACGAACATTTCCCTATCATTGCAATGTGACAACATATCCTCACGTTTCAATCTGACACACATATCTTGACATCACATTGTGACAGACCTTTCCAAACATCACAATGGGAAGAGTACATTGCAATCTGATGAACATAGTAATGTTGCAATCTATTGAACATATTAACGTTGCAATGTGATGAACATAAATTCACATCATGATTTGATGAAAATAGTCATGTCATCACAATGTGGATAGTTATGTCACAATCTAACGAACGGTTACAAGTGTTGCAATGTGTTGCACATCGTCTTCTCATCGCGGTGTGATGTACATTTCCTCTCCTTTCTATGTGACACACATATCCTGATGTCACTATGTGACAACATTTCCATACATCACAATGTGTCGAACATAGGAACATTGCAATATACCAAACATAGTAACATCTGAATGTGATGAACATATATGGACTTCATAATGTGATGAACATATATGAACTTTGTAATGTGACGAGAATATGTGTTGATCACAATATGATGAACTTGGCCCTTTCATCATAGTATGATGAGAACTTCCTTGTCGTCGCAATGTGATGAACATTTTTCTATCATCACAATGCAATGAACATTTCCTTGTCGTCGCAATGTGATGAACATTTCCTTCTCATCTCAATGTGACAAACATATACGTCGATCGCAATGTGATGAAGATAGCCTTGTCGTCACAATCTGATGACATAGCCCTTTCATCATAATGTGACGAACTTAAACGTATGTCGCAATGTGACAAACATTGCCCTATCATTGCAATGTGAAATCATATCCTCACATTGCAATCTCACACACATATCCTGATGTCACATTGTCTTTCCAAATGTCACAATGGGATGAACAAAACCCATTTTCACAATGTGATGTACACAACCAAACGTAATCATGTGACCAACATAGACCAACATTGCAATGAGACGAACACTTCCTGATCTCGCAATGTGATTAACATATCCCCTCTATCGGAGAGTGACAAACTTATTCCAATGCCATAATGTGACAAACAAAAACCCTTCGTCGTAATTTGATGACCATGACCTTACAATGTCATGTGACGAAAAAAAGTTGATGTCATAATGTGACAAACAAAACGTAATGTCGCAATATGATGATCAAAACATAATCAATATTGCAATGTAGTAATGCCAAAAATAGTAATGTCGCAATGTGATGAACATATATGAACGTCACAATGTGACAAACATACATGTTGATCGTAATTTGATGAACACATATGACAATCATAATTTTATGACATAGCCATGTCGTTGTAGTATGATGAACACTCCCCTATCGTCGCAATGTGACAAACATAAATGAACGTCGCATTTTGATGAGAATTTCCCTATCATCACAATGTGATGGACATTTCCCTGTGATCACAAATGAATGAACATTTCCCTTTCATTGCAATGTGACAAAACCTAATGTCGCAATGTAGTAATGCCAAAGTAAACTTTTGTTAAACATGATTAGCATGGCCCACCATAATCGTATCCACATGGTCAACCAAGGTCATCCATGGGAATGGTCAACCATAATAAACCTCAATCAACCATATTGAACCATGTTCATGGTCAACCATGATCAATGACAATTAGTATATTAATGTATTAATACTTTAATAATGTATTATTAACATTATTAAGGTCAATGCATTACTACTTTATTAATGTTTTAATGTATTAATATTTTAGTAATGTTTTTATTAATGCATTTAATGTATTAAATGTTATTTGTTTTATGGATGTAATAATGTATTATTAATGTATTACTTTATTAGTGAAATAATACTTTAGCAATATATTATTTAATATTTTATAAATGTATTAATTAATTAATATATTACATTATTAAAGTATTAATTAATTAATACATTGCATTATACATTAATGCAATTTTTTTTAATTTATACATTGCATTAATGAATAATGTATTAATACTTTAGTAATGCATTACTACTTTATTTATGTATCATTTTATTCATATATTAATACTTTACTAATGTTTTAATGTATTAATATTTTAGTAATGTATATTAAATGTTATTTGTTTTATGACTATAATAAT
>ML795883.1:309438-320720 GCA_009831015.1 Picea engelmannii
GCTGAATTGTATACGGCCGATTTCAGCCAACCCGTAAATCCATTCCGCAGTCCACGGGATATACTTTGACTAGAATCACATCAGCGAAGAAATATTGCAGTAGACGGGATGTTTTTCTACAAAACGCGCACCTACAAAGAAGATGCGTAGACGAGAGATTGCACCGATTAGTGAAGTAGACGTCGGTCCTACCGACAAACAAAGTCATCGTCGGTGCGGTGAAGTTGAATCCGCCCCGCCGACGAGGAGGAAAGGTCACTAACAGCAGAATGATCTTACAGCTGTGTGATCGTTTGAAATATTTGATCGCATTACCAAGCATGAAAAGTGATGCCGGAGCATAACAGCGACAACAATGGAGCATAACAGCGACAACTCGGGAGCGAACAGACTCGCTTTTGTAATTATAATCTTAAAGAACTGTTGTACCAAAAGGGGTGATGCCGGAGCATAACAAGGACAGCAATTTCCCTTCCTGCTGCTGAAGAACACTGCATATCCACGACGGAGAGGTAATATGAGGCCAGTAATCAGAAGTCGTCGATTAGCAAACCAACGATCCGATGAACCGCATCTATTTCGGGGAATGGCAAGCGTGGGAACTCTGAAATAATCCCCACCGTCAGCCATTTGCTGCGAATGTCCTGATCTCCATAAAGCCACTTGACGTTGGAAATAAAAGCTGTCAAGGGAAATGACAATATGCCACCTCCGCTGTCGGATCATCGGATCAACTTCACTTCTGACGACCCAACTAATTTCGGGGGTCGCTTGTCACTGGAATCCGCGGAAATCATCCTTTGCCGTTCGATCCACCTGACGTGATCTTGCGGTTAACAAGCCCACGGGAGGAAGATAGAGAGGAGAAATAGGAAAAACGAATAGGAATAATCCAGGCAGTTTTATGGAAAACTTAGAGACTAATTTGCATTATGGTTTTGCTTGTTAACTGGGGACGGTGAATTTCACCCCGCCCATCAGGGATCAACTCCCATCCAGACTTTGGCCGGCTGTGATAAGGTTCAAAGTGCAGACTACTCCTGGGATAGATTCGGTAGACCATCTTGTATAGACTTCTATTTGGTAGGGACGTCTTGATCCCTGTTGATTCACAAGTTTCGAATATATTTGATTTGTTGGCTGTTAGATATACTTTTGAATTTATAATAGCAGCTGGTAGATTTAAACCTGGACCATACCCAAATAATCTCTAAGTATTACTTATTTAACCATGCTTAAAAAAAAAAAAAACTTTATTAGAGATTGTTTTTTTTTTCTCGATAGAAATTAACTCGATATATATTAGGTATATATCATTTACAATCACAGTATCCAGACTAGCTCATAGCAGCCATTACATATTAGGTATATATCATTTATTAGAGATTGTTTGAAACTTAGATTTGAAACTTTGATGAGAGGGCATTGAATTTTCTTAATAACAACGGAAGCAAGTGGAGAATATTTTTTTGTAGTATTGTGTACACGTTTTTCTCTTGCAAATTTAGTTCGTAGCAAGCATATTGAAATTAAGCAACAAATCCCCGAGTAATAGAAAAATTGCATTTGAGAAATTTAGATCAATTCGCAAGTGACTGAATGTAAATCTAAGAAATACTAAATTTGATATTGATTATTGGCCTAGCTGTTTCACAGTGAAGAGTGAAGGAGAGATTTGATGGATCAACAATGCGCACAATCTATTTTGTGCAACGCAGTTTTAAATACTGCACACCAAACAGGCTAGGCGACAGAGTTCTGAAGACCATTGCGCAGTACAAAGACCACTGTGAATACACACTTAATGAAATGATTTATGAATGCGGAATAACATAGTGCTATTCTTAGCACATAAACTCAGAAATAAGACAAAAACTTTGTCAATACACAAAAACTTCATAGTAATTAACTTCGGCATTGTGCGTGGATACAAAATACAATGATAGAGATGAGCTTCAACTCTAATGAATTCTTCTGTCAACTCTTCAACCGCCATTGGTTCTCTCTCTACCTCTCTGCTTCTTCTCTATGCATCAATTTCTTCTCTTCAGCATCATCGACTAACTAAGCGACTAAGACTTATATGGACTCTGGCTGAGACTTCCTACAGAAACTAAGACAGACTCAACATTAAAGACTACCATTAATTCGACTGACTCTTCAACCACTTACTAGAGCTCAAGAAGATAAAATTCGGCTCCATTTATAACTTCCTTCTTGCCGACTGACTTTTGAGTAAATATGCGACTTTGCACTTACAGAATGTCAGACTATCTGACCGACATTTCGACTGAATGAAAAACTATTGATAAATAACCGACGGACAAATTGATGGAGATGTGAAGATCTCACCGACTTGTAATTACAATTTCCAACACTCCCCCTTAATTATAAGTTTGTGGGATTACAAAAAAAAATTACTTCAAAAATTTGAATTTTTCATTTTACCATCACTCATTTGTTACTGCGCGAACTCCGAGACTACTGTGCAGATGTTGAAATGCATCTCTTGTTAGAGCCTTTAAAAAATGTCTGTGAACTATTCTTTTGACCTGCAAAATTCTAAACAAATCTCTTTGTTATTTACCAATTCTCTGATGAAGTGATACCTTGTATCAATGTGCTAGGTTTTCTTGTGAAACACATGATTCTTTGATAACACGATGGCTGAATTGTTGTCACAAAATATTGATGTTAGTTCCTGTTTTTCCTACAACAAATATTCTAACATCCTTCTAATCTATATTGCTTGACAAGATGCACTTGTAGTTGCGACGTACTCTGCTTCTACTAAAGAAAGTGTCACTATGGATTGCTTTCTTGATGCCCATGATATCATACTTGTTCCAAAATGAAATGTGTACCATGAGGTGTTTTTTCTATCATCTATGATGCCTCCATAATCACTGTCACTGTATCTAGTGAGTCTGAAATCTTCTGAAGTGGATTACTTAATGCCAAAATATTTTGTTCCATTCACATATCTCGGGATTCTCTTTTCTGCCTTCCAATGTGATTCTTTTGGAGTTTCCATGAACCTTGAAATTAGACTTACTCCATACATAATGTATGGTCTTGTCATTGTTAGATACATAAGACTTCCTACCAGTATCTTAAACAGTGTGGGATCCACCTTGGACCCTTTATCTTCCTTGTTTAACTTCAATCCTGTTATGACAGGTGTTAGTGCTGATTTTGAATTCACCATATTGAATATTTTCAATATTTCATGCACATACTTGGACTGTGAGATAAATATGTCAGTTTTGGACTGGTGCACTTCTATTCCCAGAAAATATCTCATAATTCCCAAATCAGTCATTTCAAATTCATCCTTCATGACTGTCTTGAATTCTTCTATGCCAAAATCACCTGTAAATATCAAATCACATATAAACACACAATTAACACATTACCTTGTTGATTTGATTTGATGTACAGTGTTGGCTCATTTTCACTTCTCTGAAATCCATTCTATGTGAGATAGGAATCTATGTGACTGTACGAAGCTCTCGGATCTTGTTTTAAACCATACAATGCTTTCTTTAATATGTATACTTTGTTTTCTTGTCCTGGAACCTCATAACCTTGTGGTTGTTCCACATATACTTCTTCTTCTAACATTCCATTCAATAATGTTGAATTTACATCCATCTAATAAACTGACAATTTGTACTGTGCGACAATATCTAACATGGTTCTGATCATGTCCATGTGCGTCACTGGTGTAAATGTTTCATTGTAATCAATTCCAGGTTGTTTTGTAAAGCCTCTTGAAACTAACCTTGCCTTGTACTTTGGTACATTTCCTTCTGCATCTTGCTTGGTTTTATAAATCCACTTGACACTTATAACATCCTTGTCTTTAGGTACATCAACCAAATTCCATGTTTGATTGTTCTGTGTGCATTTGATTTATTCATCCATGGCTTGTGCCCATACATCCTATTTGACCGTTTCTTCAAAGGTTAATGGATCATCTATTTGTGAAAACAAAACAAAAACTGAAAATGAATTTTCCGCGTCTTCATTATAGATGTCGCGCAAACTTCTTGTCTTTCTTGGTAACAGACTTGCTAAAGTTGGATCTAGAGATGTAGAACTACTTTGATTGCTTGTTGGTGTTTGGTGCTCTCTAGGTGCAGACTGGGCACCTGCTTTTCTTACTGGAGTACTCCACGCCGTAATTTACGTCACAGTGCCAGGTGTAGATGGGACTGTGCACTGACCTATGCATGATGTTTGAACCACTTCATCTTCTGTATCATCATGCTCCATTGCGTCAATAATTTTTATTGTTTTTTCTATGGTTCCATCACATGCTTCATTCTTCACGAACTGAACATCGTGGCTGATCATGACTTTTCTTGCGACAGGGTCATACAACTTGTATCCTTTTGTCTCTTCAGAATACCGAACAAATACACATTTATGTCCTTTTTTTCCATCTTCCTTCTCAGCTCATCTGGAACATGTGCGTATGCGATGCAACCAAAAACTTTTAAGTGCGCCACATAATTCTTTGAACCTGTCCAAGCTTCCTGAGGAACTCTATTCTTCACACTCTTTGTTGGACATTTGTTCAAGATGTATATTGCAGTGGCTACTGACTCATCCCAATACTCATTTGACAAATGTTTGGTTGTCAACATATTGTGTGCCATTTCCATGATGGTTATGTTCTTTCTTTCTGTGACACCATTTTGCTGTGGTGTGTATCGCGCGATAAATTTCCTGTAGATTCCATGAACTTTACAAAAAAAGTTTTGAAATTCTCTTGAAATGTATTCTCCTCCTCTGTCCATTCTTAGACACTAGATGTAAAAACCACTTTGTTTCTCCACAAGTGATTTACACTACTGAAAACAACCCAATGCGTCAGATTTATGCTTTAGGAAATAAATCCATGTCTTTCTTGAAAAATCATCAATGAATGTTAGAAAATAAGTATTGCCTCCTATTGATAGAATTTGCATTGGTCCACAAATGTATGAATGTACAATTTTCAGTGGAAGTTTTTCTCTAAAAGACTTGCCAACTCGAAACGATTCTCTATGCTTCTTTCCAAATATGTAGCCTTCACATATCCTTTCTGGATTTTCAATCAATGGTAATCCTTTTACCATATCCTTTGTGTGTAGAAGCTTTAGACCTCCAAATTTCAAATGTCATAACCATGAATCATCCTATATTTCATATTGGAATGTTGCCTTCATATTTGCACCATTTTATCCTTTCTTGATAATGCACTCACTTTTTCCTTCATTGGAACTGCACACACTTTCTGCTGTGAATATAGTGTCTAACTGCACACTTTTCCTTTATCAACAATTTGCGTTGTATTATTCTTCTTGACTAGATTTAATGTCAATGGGGACATCATGTTACTTTTCATATGGATTTTTGCAATAAGAAGATTGCTTGGGTATTTATCCATGATCACACAATGATTATCTTCCATGTAGATTATGTATCCTTTTTGTAACAATTTCCATGTACTCATCAGATTATGCTTCAGACTAGAAACATAATACACATCAGATATACATTTTTGTTCTCGGTTTATGGTTAAACTGTTTATACTACCTTTCCCTAAGACAGTGACTTGGATATCTTTTCCAAGTGTAACCTTGGTTTGGATTGACTCATCCAAACTAGAAAACGGTTATATGTTTCCTGTCATGTGGTTATTGTAGCCTGAATCTAAGTACCATATGTCACATGGACTTTCTTGAGCAACTTTGCATTCAACTAGTGACACTATATTAGGCATTTCTACTGCGTTAGGCATTTCTATAGTGCGTGCCATAAACATAGGACGAGTTTGGTTATTTTCATTGTGTGACTGATCTTGACTTTGCCTGTTATGATTATATTGTCTCTTTCTGCACTCATATGCATAATGTCCATACTTTTTATAGTAATGGCATTGAATCTTTGATTTGTCAGTTGTTTGACAACTTCACTGGTTGGTACTTAGGTTTTGACCTCTTCCACCAATATTTTCAGGATTGCTACTACATCCACTTCTGTCAAGACTTCTTCCTCTGCCTCTAGAGTTATCTCTCCCCCTTCCTATTCCACGACTTATAGATGAATCCGCGGAAAATGAATTCTCTAATGACATACTTGATATATTCAATCTATGTTCATGATTGATGAGGGAAGCTTGCAGTTCATCTAGACTGAACTGACTCAAGTCTTTTCTCTCCTTTAGGGTCACAACAAGGGTATCAAACTTAGGAGGAAGACTCATAAGTACCTTCTCAACAAATTTGATGTCTTCTATGGTTTCACCATGAGAATTAATCTGATTTATCAGAACGGTAATGTGGGTGTAGAATGAATCTACCGTGTCTGAATCTTTCATTGACATGGTTTCAAAATATCTTCTAAGAATCTGCAGTTTTGAAGTCTTTACTGTGTCCATACCCTGATAAGAGGTTTGTAATGTGTCCCATGCTTCTTTGGATTACTTTGTTGATGTAAATATTGGAAGTATGATCTCATGCATGGCTTGATGTATGTAAAACAATGCCTTTCTATCTTTGTTTCATTGACCTTTCAAGACATATCTCTTAGCTTGTGTGAGGACATTGTATGATGCCTGATCTACTGGTTCCACATATCCATTCTCGACTATTTCCCATACATATTGACCTCGAAACAAATCCTTCATGGTAAAGAACCACATCACATAATTCTTTCATGTAAAAGTGGGAGGTTGCAGGTTTGAGGTGGAAGCCATATTTCAATTTCAATAGAGTTTCTTCTCTGATACCAATTTGAAGGAGATATATGATGGATCGACAGTGCACGTAGTCTAATCTATGCAACACAGTTTCAAATATTGTGCACCAAACAGGCTATGCAACAGAGTTCTCAAGACCACTACGCAGTACACAGACTGCTCAATTTGTTGCACGCTGTGAATACACACACTTAATGAAATGATTTATGAATGAAAAATAACAAAATGTTATTCTTAGCACATAAACTCATAAATAAGACAGAAAATTTTGTCAATACACAAAAACTTGATATTAATTAAATTCGACGTTGTGCACGAATACAAAATACAATGACAGAGATGATCTTCGGCTCTAATGACTTCTTCTGTCAACTCTTCAGGTGTTGTTGGTTCTCTCTCTACCTCTCTGCTTCTTCTCTACGCATCAACTGCTTCTCTTCAACATCATTGACTAACTAAGCGACTCAAAATTATATGGAGTTTGGCTGAGACTTCCTACAGAAGCTAAGACCGACTCAACATTAAATTCTGTCATTAATTTGAATGACTCTTCAACCACTTAGCATATCTTGAGAAGATAGAATTCAACTCCATTTATAACTTCCTGCTTGCCAACTAACTTTTGAGTAAATGTGATCATTTTCACTTATAGACTGTCAGACTGATATTTCGACTGACTGACAAACTACTGACAAAATTACTAACAAACAATCCGATGGAGATGTGAAGATATCACTGATTTGTAATTACAATTTCCAACACCCACTCTATCGAATCAATATGCATGCTGCCGATATAATCAACAAATCGTGAGGTTACCCACCACCTTGAAAAGGTGAAAACTAGAAATTTACGTGGAATTTATGTGTATACTTTCAATAGTGTTGTGTGCTTTGTTCAACATGAATGCTTCCAATCCAATCAACAAACTGTGAGGTTACCCACCACCTTGAAAAGGTGAAGACTAAAACTTAATGTGGAATTTTTGTGTATACTTCCATTAGTGTTGTGTTCTTTGTTCTAATCATAATTTGTATCCTCTTATTATGTTTTCTTTTAGTTCCCAATATGGCTTCATTTGGTATTAGGTATTAGAGTAGGAGTATCTTGTTGAAGGGAACGATTTTAGGTAAGGAAAATTGTTAGATAGAATTATTTAAAAAATAATTTATAGTTTCAGAGTGGAGGGGGGAGGTTTTGCTCGGTAGAACCATGACAAGGCAAATTTTTGTATAAGTAGTAGAATGGTTAATAGAAGAGGAACACGAATGCAATGGAGAGGTGGAAGTGCACTGTGGGGGTGTTTTAAATAAAGGTACATAGGCATTGAAAACTATACAGGTTAGATTGTAGACATGGAAACAATTCATAGAAGAAGAATTGCATCAAAAATTCATGACGTGAGTGATGAAGAACATTGAGTTAAGAATCTATAGAGGATGTTGACGAAATGGAATCTCCAAAAGGGAGAATTATTAAATCCTTGACAAATTGGAGGGGAAATTCAAAGATGGCTTACATTAAGCTGAAAGGAAATAGATCCTTATGGTGGGACAATGTACAATTAGAGACCCAAAGAAAATATAAATTCAAAATAAAAACATGGGAAAATATGGTTGCTAAAATTGAAGGTAAGTTTTCTCTTATTTAATACACTTTGAATTTGTATAGGAAATTGTAGAATCTTAGGCAAAAGGAGATGACTTTAAAAGCATATATAGAGGAGTTTTATGAGTTGTCCATTAGATTTGGATATAGTGGTGAAGGATATGAGGTTATGGCTAGGCATATCAATGGCCTATTGTTTGTCGTTCAAGATGATTTGAGAAAAATAAGAAATAGGGCACTTGGAGAAGCCTATCATCTTGCCCTAAAGACTAAAGAATAGTTGTTAAGGAAGAAAACTAGTAGTAATTGTGGAAAATTAGTAAAATACAAAGGAAAACATGTATTTGGAAGAGGACAAAGTAGTGGAACTAAGGATGAACAAGGTAAGAGTGTAAATATTGTAGACCAAATATTTGGGAGAAGTAATGAAGCCTTTAAAGGTAGAGGAATCTTTAGAAGAGGAAGACTTAGTGGAAGAGGGATTGGAAGGTCCCCAATGATTTTCTACAAATGCCAAACTCTAGGGCATAAATCTTTTAAATGTCCAAAAAATTCACATACTAATAGGAGGAAAGAGTGTAAGTCTCATGTTTCCCAAGGAGATAAGAGAACAACTAAATCCATCATTGGAGACAATGTTGATGAAGTGCAACAAGAGAAGAGAGAAAATTTAATGTTCAAAAGAAAAATTAGAGTATTTAGTGTCTATAGAGGTCATAGAAAAATTAAATCTTAAGAGTAAAATTAAAGGTTGGGTTCTTAGCTAGAAAAATGGGACAACTTGATAATTGTTCTGTAGTGAGGGGCTCATAGCCCACTCAACTTCCCAACATGTATTCTCTATAGAATTTTATTTCTGAACTCTATCTCATTTTTGTTTGTAATATTTGCATATGGTTATCTGTCTCTTGGAGGCTACCAATACACAGTCTTATGTCCTGCACAAAGACCCCTCTTCTTCTCCTCATGAGGAAGGTATTCAATCAATGTAGTCAGTGGAATTCTACTTCATATTGAATTTGAGCTTCAAACTGATGTTTTTGCATAGTTGTCATTAATGTGGAGACCTCACATTGAGTTTTGTTTCCAATTGGCCAATAATGACACATAGAGTGGCATGAAGATGATTCTCCCAATGAAATTCCTACTTTTCTTGTCTCTTCACCGCTCTCAAATCAAAAGGAAATCGGTTTCTATTAAAAAAAGTAAAATCTCTAGATTCTATTCTCCCAAAGGGTTGAGAATGTGCTAATAATATAATTTCGTTCACCCATTTCCTTACAACAAACTGCAATTAGCCGCTCAAAACTTTAAACAATGCTTTGGTTACTCAAAACCTCCAAAACTGATTTGTACAAACAACACCACTCTTTCTCAAGGAATATAGGGTGTCAGTGGTATTGGTAAAGGGATTTCATCTAGTGTTAATGGCTACCATAACTTTGAGAATGCATAGAGCTTAAAAGCACAATAATAATGGTAAAGAAAAAAAACTAGCGATGAATAAGGATGAGCTCTATAGAAAATAAGAAAGGAATCTGTCACATAATCGATGCTATTGCTTGATAGTTCAGACAATTTCATGGATGCCCAGAACAAAGTTTCACCATGTACAAGTGGCAAGTAAAGCGAGATAAATGTACAAACTCCAACAATATCCTAGTAAATGGTTTAATATGACAGATGTGAGTTTGAGGACGTGGCCAATGATAAACAACCAACAAATGAGTTGTGGGATTGTTTGAACGTTACACTAACCCTTAATTGTTAAGCCCTAATATTGGCTCATTACCACTTAATTGGGGCATATTAGATTAGTAATGTTATTTTATTTATGTCGGCTTTAGGCCATTAGTTGTGATTTAAATTAGTAATGTTATTTTATTTATGTCGGCTTTAGGCCATTAAAACCTCCTAGTCTCCTATATATACCAAGAAGACATTTTCATTTAGAATCATCTTGTACTTGAACATTTAAGTGGGGTAAAAGGAGGTTTCCCCCTCGAAGAGGATTATTATCTGATATTATCTCTTTTTCAAGGCATTGAGTACTTTTCTTGAGGTTTTTCTATGCTATATTGATGTTTGGTTCTTAACATATGGTATCACAGCTCAAGGTCTTGGGGTTTCGCTGCTACATCTGAGACACCGTGGAATTTTCGCTATAAATTTGTTTCTACAACGTTTCAGAAGGAACGGCTTGGAGGGTATTTAGAAGACGGATCAAGGTACGTTGGGTTCAAAATTCAGCTCCTGAGGCCTTATACTTTCGGAGATATATCCTTTACAAGATAGGGTTATGGAATCATCCTGAAATGAGTCTTTATAGAATTTTCGCTATAAAAAAAATTATGTAACGTTTCAGACCCTGAACTCTAGGGGCCACTTACAGAAATTAGTTTTCTATCTGTGATAAAAATTTCAGGTTCTGAGTCATCCTAAATTTATAGATACACCTTGTGTAAGATAGGGTATCTGACTAGTCCTATTGGCTAGTCTCAAGAAGGTGTTCCAGGTAAAACAATCATAACTTCTTCCCCGAGTATCCAAATTGGGTGGGTCTGGTTGCATTGGATCTTGGACAATCTGTAGTATTTTGGGTGCGGGTTTCAGAATTTTATATGAATTATTTTGTGCGGGGCACACTATACAAGTGAGATCTCTTGGAAAGGCCAAAAATCATCAAGTTGTGGGGAAGTTATCATAAATTCCACTTGGCACATCCAATTGTGAGCAGACATGTGGCATTGAAGAGAAGACATATCAGAGAAATACATAATATAAAGTTTCATACCCAGAAGGGCCAAAAATTGGGAGATACAACATAAGAGATATTGTCTAGCAGAACCACCTCAAAATCAAGGTTCAAAAGTGATACTTGGCCAACATGCCACCCAAAAAGGGAACTTCTACACCAAATAAG
>ML795883.1:352492-382728 GCA_009831015.1 Picea engelmannii
TTATTTACTGTTATATGATTTTTTGTTTATAATATTTTTTTTTTCCTTTTTCCATGAATCTATTGAATCCTATCTTGCATGATCATGTATAAATCTAATTTGATTTCATTGTCAATGGTTAGTTGTCCTCTTTTCAAGGGTAACTTATGGGAATCTTCTCAGAACCATATTGATGATGTCCTTAGCTTCTGTCAATATATTGAGGTTTATGATACACATACTTCTACATATATGTTTCCACTTTCCCTCTGTGTTAAATAAGGATAGTGGTCTAGACGTATAGTATCGAGTCAAATTTTCATGGGAGAATAGATTTTTGTAAAGTTTCTTATCGAATTTCCTGCTTTGCCTATCTTTCATCACTTTTAATTTCTACCTGAAAGAATACCAAATCCTCCTCAATGTAACTTTTTCTATGGTCCTCATGAACAATTAATATGTGGATTGTTCTTAAAGGATAAAAATGAATATCACACAAATCCCTCTCCCTTCATGACGAGTCTGCAGGAGGACGATCATGCATCTAGTAGTGCTATATTCACAGAAGATTGTAAGGATTATTTTCATGATATGCCTACTAATCATACTTCTGAAAATTATTTATTTGATGTCTTCCCCTTTAATGATGACCTTTTTGAAATATATTCTACTCAAGATAAACTTGTGTCTAATGAAGTAATCTTCATGGATGAATCCGGGAGGGAGAATTATCTTGATTTGAATAGAACTATCTCTCATATTTCTCTTGACCATTATAAAGATGATGAAAGAGGGGATTCGAGGGGCCATATAGGTTCATATGTTGACTCTCCTAAAAATTTCCATTAGGATAATCAATATTTTACATTGCAAAATTACATCACAAACCCATTGTTTAAGTTGAAAGAGGTTGAGGAATTCAATGATGATATACATATCTCCCTTGCATGCATGATTTATTTTGATGATGATAAATTTAAAGGGATTCCTATGCATTTGAATCCTTTATTTTCTACATCAGTGCATAGTAGTTATTTTCTGATCAGGAAATTGTAAATGATGACCTTATAATCCTTAAAGAGCCAATCAACTCCATCCTCTTTGTTATCACCCTAACAATTTTTATCGGGATCTAAAAACTTCTAAAGTTTAGCGAGACACTATACCACAGTAGAGGCACGATAGTTCAGGGAACTTAGCTATATTCCAAAGTGTATGAATGAATGTAGCGGAAGTAGGAAGGGAGTAGCTCGGTGGGTCATCGATCTTGAAGAATCTCAGATATACAGTCAAAGCCTACATCAGACAAAAAAATAGCACGAAACTTAACATTGTGAAGGAAGATCGGGGAAAACTACTCTGGTTTCGACGGGGAACGCATGGTGCTCTTACACATGCATCAGAGGAGATGAAAGATTGCCCAAAACCACTTTTCTTATGGCCCCAATGTCACGTGGTTCAAAACGTCATGTCAATAGCTCGAGGGGAGGATGGGGGTTGGTCAGATTACCTCACATCGCTGGTCCAGGTACTTTCTCGGATGACATATCAAAAGGATGTCACCGCATAACTAACTTGAGGCTAATCATTCAAAGTGGATTGATGAAGCATGACACACCAAGATACTGTGACAGTAATTTGTGAGAAAAGTACACAAAACATCAAAATCTCAGATATGAATCATTTTATCCTATTCTGGGAAATTGTCATCTTATGCATAAGAAAAACAAGCTCAGTATGTGCTCTTGAATTTTGTAAACCCAAAGGGTGGCCAAATAAAGGTCTCTGTGAAGTTCGAAAAGCATGGATAATATCCGTCAAACAACGTCTGGCAGAATCAGGTTCTCATCTAAGGTACTAGGTAGGTCAATAAGTAAGAATGAAAGATGGTTCTTGCAGATACAGGTGACTAAGCTTCATACCGAACTTGACACTGAGACAGAGTCGGGAGTAAAATTAAACCCCGTTATAAGGGATCTTGTCATAAATGAACACGCAGACAACACCTGCCACTTAGACGCAAAAAATAAGAGGAGAAAAAGGAGGAAATAAGAGGCCAAAACCGAGATGATAGAGAGCATCGGGGAAAATTCCAATTGGTGGAGTACCCTGGAGGAGGAAATTGCCAAGCTGAGGTGAATCCTCAAGTAAACTTTTGGTGTATTTTAGATAGTTTTGGAAAGATGTCGGCTTAAAAAAAGGGAGTCCTAATATGACAGACCAATTACTAACTGTCCCTTTAAATAATACAACTATTCTTCCTTTTTGTAACTCGTATCTGTTTTTAGAATTATGAGGAAGTCAAAACGTTTTAAATTCCATATGAAATTCTTCTATATATGCTTGGTCTCACGAGTATAGAAGGATGGAGAAAAGAGGATCCTGCCCTCTTTGCAGGAAAGCTTTATAAATCTCTGGGGCTGGAATGAATACATGGGTGTAGAGACAAATTTTGGGACTTTTAATGAAAAGATTCTAATTGGTGGTGTTATGAGTCTCGTTTTCTCTCATAGTATGGGATTCCTGTTATTCTGTATTTTCATTTTTCTTTCTTCTGTCTAAATTGAGAAACTAAAAGTCCATAATTCATTATTCGATGCTCTCGTCTTGACGATTTAGACTGTGTTCATCTCTTCTAAACCATTTCATAATTCATTACTATAATGCTCTGATAATAGTTGTGAGTTTCTTTTCTTCTGATGCCATCTAAAATTTTCAAGCATAAACTCAGAAGTCACTTCCTCATTTAGCCTTTTCATCTGGATTGTTTTCACGATTTGGAAATACATCCTACATTCTTGACCCCATATCCCAAAGGTCATCTTCATCTGTTCAACAACTTTATTAAAACCCCAAAACAAACCAATTCTAGCCACCGATTTCCATAGATATATCAAGTGACACGAGAGAGCCCTCTCTGAGTTGAGCAGGCTAGTGCCTCAACTCTAAAGTAGGTTGAAGTGGTTACCTTTGTCATTTGTCTATTTAGTTGGACAGATTTACAGAGTTCTAACATTTTGGCATCATTGCTAGGGAAGAAATTAAAAAATTTTCCCTGGGAAGAACGACATGGTTGAGTTCTAGGGTCTGAGGGCGGTAGATACTTAGGCACACATTGGCTGTATTCTTACTCTGGTGACTCCACCTCGGTTCGAAGATGACTCCACTGATAAAATAATACTAAATTTCCAAGAGGTGCCCCTACTCTGAATACTTCAAGCGCGATACTAAAACTTCATTGAAAGATGAAACCCCTTGATAGGGGAAAGGAAGGGCATCATGAGGGAAAATAGGTACTTAGAATGGGACCTCTTACAAAACATTTTACTTTTGATTTTAAGTTGCATCTGCTCCTTCCTTGAAAATGACAAACAAACTTTCTTTTACCTATCGTATCTTAATAATGATTATGAAAGACTTAAAATTATATTTTCTCCTCTATACGTTGCACATGCATACCCTCGCCTTGTCGTTGGTTCTGATAAAAAGGTTTCACCTAGGCTACGCAATGACAATTACCAAGATGATGAATCCCATGAGACTCAGACAATGTCTCTCCCACTGTTCTTGGCCCAACACCCCCTAAGGCTCGACATAGACATATGCCCTTAAAGCTACCCCAAACCCTTCAAGATTTCCCTCCAAATTACTATGAGTTCCTACCTGTGTTCGACGGAGAATTGAGTATCATATCTGCTGAAAAGAACATTCAATGGTTTGATCATTTTATAGATTTATTCGAGATTGACCACGACAATGTGTGTATGAGATTTTTCTCTCAGTCCTTGAAATGAAACACCAAACACTGGTTCAAACACTTATACCCAGAAACCATCATCTCATGGGTGGAATTGAAGAAGTTTTTTTTTTTAATTTTGGGGCAAGGAGAGATCCTTAGAGCTGCAACTCACTGAGTTTTACACCTTGAAAAGATGCAGAAATGAATATATTTATGTATTCAGTAGAAATTTCTCTAGCATCTATTATAATTTTTCCAAAGAAATTCAACCCTCTGAAGTTGTTGCCATGCTCCATTACGTAACTTCTCTTCATCCAGATTTTTCTTTTCTCCTGATGGAAAGAAGACCTGGGTCCTTACAACAAATGTTTAGTGATTCTCAGGACATTCAACACAACATCCAAGCATGTAAACAAACCCAAAATGAGGGTTTCAATGTTCAAGGACATGAAAGTGAATATGAACAGAAAATAGTTGATTGGAATCTTGAGCATAGAATTGACAATATCAGGGGTCCTCTTGAAGTTTCCAATGCTAATGATTTTGCAAAAAATTACATCCCATTTGTTGAAAGAGGAGGTGTTGATCCATTCCATGATGAGCAGAGGGCTGATCATTTTATGTATTCATTTGCAGATAGTCAAGAATATGAGTGTGAAAAGAAGCTTGTTGAAGAACAGGTTGATGTTCTAAGTTTGTTCTTGTTAGATGACATGGCATATGTTAATGATTTGCCTATATATGATGAATATGATGATTACGATGTTGACCCCCTGGATCAATCAATCACATGTTCTCTATCATAAAATGTTCCTTTTCAACAGTATAATGAAATCAATCAGGATGCATATCAAAATTACAAAGAAGAAAGTATTGAATTAGCTGAAGGGAATTCCTTGCCTCTATGCTTTTCTTCTTTCAAATTGCTGAAAGAAAATCCTAAAATCATCATCGAAGAAAAGGAATCTGTACTTATGCAAAGCCACGCTAGATCAATGGAGAAGAATGTCAAGATGTCACAACATTCTTTTCATGCACTTGGAGACTTTATTGCTTGCACTGAAATACAACCATATGTTGGCAATGAAATTGAAGATGGTTTCAAATCCGGTAGGACAACCCTACCATTATGTTTTGCTTCTTTCGAGTTATTGATGAAAAATATTTGTAGTATCTCAGGACATGGATCCTCCAAGCATGAACGAAGTGGCGATGATAATTCTATGGACAATCACATAAAGGGTCATGTCAAATCATATTTGTAGTCTATGTTTAGCTATCAACCGGAAAAGGAAGAAGAAGTTGCTCCAGAAAGTACTGTTCAAGGTCATTTTATCCATCCCAAAATCAGTATGGATTCTCAATGTGAAAATGTGTTTCAGATTATTTTCTCTTCCCTTGAGAATGACATCGTGGTTAATATTTTAAGCAACATAGACATGGATGAAGATTATGAAATTGCATCTATGGAAGTTTCCAACAATAAAGAAACAAATGACATAGATGAAGCAGTGTATGCCATATGTCCATCAGAAACACGGAAAAATAATGAAGAGGCAATGGTTTTATTCAAGTCATTTGAAAATCATGGTTTTAAAAATCCATCCGCAGGATCTCTAGACTGTGAAGTAGTGCATGAACAAGAACTTATTTCTATTTATTCACTAGAAAGTCAAGGTGGTTGTCCTCAAACAAATTTCCATAATTTTAATGAAACCACATCAGAGTTGTTTGATGAACAAGAGGATAACCTTGGTGCATATTATATGGCTGTCATATTTGAAGATTTTCAAGAATATATGAATATTTTTGTTGATATGCATGGCCAAGAAGACAAACCTATCATTGCCATTTCATTCGAAGATGTTCTCAGAACAGAAGAAATAGAGCAAAAACAACTAACACTGATGAAAGATACTTGCCTTTCAGTTTTTGCTCATCAGAGATAAATGATTTTTTGTGATTTTCAAGATCTGATGGCCATCCTATTACAATATTCAGTGAAGGATGAATTTTCTTCATTCATAAGCTCAAATTTTGGATTCAATTTGTTTTTTCAGTCGCCATCCTTTACGTTTTTCTACCAGCTTGAGAAAAATGTGAAAGGAAAATTAGGAAACCAATTGCTTGATTGGCTTCATTGGCACTTTAGCATCACCTGAGAGAGTGGTCATCCCAACAGTTTTAGGGTAGGTAGGGATGTGAAAATAATCTTGTCAATCAAGCATTTTTCCAGTTTGAGTTTTCTAGCACTAAATACAGTCAATTTTCAATAATACACTCGGACGTCCCCCATGCAGTTGGAAGTAGTGCACAGAGCTTGGTAGGAGCAGGACACACACATGATTTGGGGAACAACCCCATGGATCAGGCACTGTGTCTATGAGTTCTTTGCTACCTCGCTGGGAGGATAGCATCCCCAGTTGGAGCCAATGTTATCACCCTAACAATTTTTATCAGGATCTAAAAACTTCTAAAGTTTAGTGAGACGTTATACCACAGTAGACACACGATAGTTCAGGGTGCTTGGCTATATTCCGTGACGTATGAACGAATGTAGCAGAATTAGGAAGAGATTATCTCGGTGGGCCATCGATCTTGAAGAATTTCAGATCTATGGTCGAAGCCTACATCGGACAAACAAATAGCATGGAACTTAACATTGTGAAGGCAGACCAGGGAAAACTACTTTGGTTTTGACGACAAACATGTGGCTCTCTTACACACACATCGGGGGAGATGACGGATTTCCAAAAACCACTTTTCCTATGGCCCCGATGTCACGTGGTTCAAAACGTCATGTCAATTGCTCACGGGGATGATGGCGGTTGGTCAGATCACCTCACATCATCAGTCCAGGTACTTTCCCAGATGACGTATCAAAAGGACATCGCTGCATAACTAACTCGAGGCTCATCATTCGAAGTGGATTGATGAAGCGTGGCACACCAAGGTACTGTGACAGTAATTCGTGAGAAAAGTACACAAAACATCAAAATCTAAGATATGAATCATTTTATCCTATTCTGGGAAATTGTCATCTTATGCGTAAGAAAAAAAGGCTCGGTCTATTCTCTTGAATTCTGTAAACCCAAAGAGTGGCCAAATCAAATTCTTTGCGAAGTTTGGAAAGCATGGATAATATTCGTCAAACAACGTCTGGCGCAATTGGGTTCTCAACTAAGGTACCAGGCAGGTCAATAAGTAAGAATGAAATATGGTTCTTTCAGATGCAGGGGACTAAGTTTCATATCGAACCTGAAACTGAGATAGAGTCAGGAGTAAGATTAAACCCCATTATAAGGGATCTTGTCATAAATTAACATGCAAAAAACACCTGCCACCCACCCGCAAAGAAGAAGAGGAGCAAAAGGAGGAAATCAGAGGCCAAAACCGAGATGATAGAGAGCGTCGAGGAAAATTTTGATTGGTGGAGTACCCTGGACGAGGAAATCGCCAAGCTGAGGTGAATCCTTAGGTAAAATTTTGGTGTATTTCAGATAGTTTTGGACAGATGTCGGCTTAAGAGAAGGGAGTCCTGATATGACAGACCAATTAATAACGGTCCCTTTAAATAATACAATTGTTCTTCCTTTTTGTAACTCGTATACATTTTTAGAATTATGAGGAAGTCGGAACATTTTAAATTCCATATGAAATTCCTCTATATATGCTTGGCCTCACGAGTATATAAGGATGGAGAAAAGAGGAGCCTGCCCTCTGTGTAGGAAAAATTTATAAATCTCTGGGGCTAGAATGAATACATGGGTGTAGAGGCAGATTTTGGGACTTTTTATGAAAAGATTCTAATTGGTGGTGTTATGAGTCTCGTTTTCTCTCATAGTATGTGATTCCTGTTATTTTGTATTTTCATTTTTCTTTCTTCTATCTAAATTGAGAAACTAAAAGTCGAGAATTCATTATTTGATTCTCTTGGCTTGATAATTTAGACTGTGTTCATCTCTTCTAAACCATTTCATAAATCATTACTATAATGCTATGATAATATTTGTGTGTTTCTTTTCTTCTGATACCATCTAAAAATTTCAAGCATAAACTCAGAAGTCACTTCCTCATTTAGCCTTTTCCTCTAGATTGTTTTCACGATTTGGAAAAACATACTACATTCTTGACCCCATAGCCCAAAGGTCATCTTCATCTCTTCAACAACTTTATTAAAACCCCCCAAAAAACCAAGTCTAGCCATCAATTTCCATAGATGTATCAAGTGACACGAGAGAGCCCTCTCTATGTTGAGTAGGCTAGTGCCTCAAATCTAAAGTAGGTTGAAGTAGCTACCTCTGTCATTTGTTTATTCAATCGGATAGATTTACAGAGTGCTAACACTCCTCATAAAAAATTCTAACCATCATTCTAATATTATTGATCATGCACATATTTCCAATATCTAGCCAAACTCCCATCTTGTTGGTTAGCAGGTCCTGCAAGATGGTAATCACTTTTTATGGATCTTGATAGGCCCACTACCCTTGCTACATGCATTTTTTGGTTGGAAGGGTGATAGACACTCTTTATGCATCATATTTCAATTCATTAATCATCCATCCAAAATAGATGATTCATTTCTCTATGAAAAAATCCATCCTACCTAACTCCAATAATGTTTTCCCTTTCCTTTGTACATAAATAATAAATTGGGTTTTTTGTTTATTTAGTTTTTTCTTTCTCTTTTTCTGTTCTATTTAGATTGCATCATCTTTTGTCGAGATGAAGGTCTAGATCAATTTTTCCATAATTAAGTCATTTCTATAAGTATCGTTGATCAATAAAAAAAATATATATACACATTTATCACGATCTCCTCCTTTTAGATGTCACTAAAATTGTTTTTTTCTTTCAACACTTTTGTAGGAAAGTTGATTCTGTATTCTTCCCTATTTCTGATATCCCTTTCTTCCCTTCATCCTAATATTCAAAAGAACATATCATAAAAAAATTCTTCTTGAATCTTTAAGAAGTATTATATGTTACATAACGATCAAATGTTATTCATATAGGACCAAACCCCCTCATGTGTAACACATTCCATAAGTTATTCCCAAAATCCCTCCTCATTATTTCCCTTAAACCATTTTTTCCCCTTGTTGCATAACTATTATCTTTAGTAATGTTTTTTCTCTGGTCTACGAAACCAAACATTCTGAGTTCTTAATCTGTTGGAAACAAATTAACCTATGGATTCTCCAGTTTGTTGATTCCCAAAATCGCAATGTTGGGTACATTCTTGCAAATGGTTGCAATGCCTTATTATTTATTTATATTTAATAATATAGTAATAGGTGGGACCCCTTGTGTAACTAATGTGACTAGGACGAAGAAGTGACATGAAATATACAGTTTATTTTCTTTAAATCAGTATCAAAATAATTTATTACAGGACGTTATGGGCAATGAGACTAAAGAGGAAATGATGTTGTCTTAATGATCTCTCACAAAGTATGACTATGCTTATTTTAAATTGATGAAGGATCTACACTCTTGTTTTAAATCATGTATGGTATATGGTGTATGGTGTGGTGATCACCTTGATTTCTTGCTATAAGGGTTGCATGCATGAGTTTAATTGGAAATCTAAGTTGTGACTTGCTATTCCTAGCAAGGTTTTGACATATGTGTTACATGGGAATTTTGACAAGGGTTGGTGCAATTATAGGTTTGAACATTGGAAAACTATGGGACATTCGAATTGTATTTGATTTATTTGGATTTAATGGTTGATGAGTTGTATAGTTGGATTTCTCGTACCGGATATGAATGAGAATGTAAGTGTATAAGCAACGTGTAGTAAATGCACATAACTCTAACCTACCTCGATCCTACCTCCCTAGCCATTTTTGCATTTTCTCCTTGTTGGTTTCTGATGCTCCACTTTGCTCGGTCGTGGAAGAGGTATACAGGATTGGTCATTTCTCCTTATCACTTTTACACTTAGGTATGGGGTTTCTTTTTGCTCCATCCATGAATATTTCGCTCTTCTCTTTAATTAATTCAAAAGCTGGCTCTTGTTTTCTCACGGTCTGTGTATTTCCAAAGCTATGATATGTATAAATGTGGATTGTGTATGGATTTTTGGTGAAGTTTTGGTCACGGTGGAATTTTTATTTCAACTATTAACATTGAAAAACTATGTGGGTGTCTCTTACTACATATAGTTGTTCATGTTTTAATTGTGGAAAAGGATATCATTGGAGAAACTCTCGGGACTGCCTTGCCTATGGTTTCTTGTTTTGTGTTTCCCTCCTTCCCGAAAAAAGCGTATCATGAATCCTTACCTATGGGTTATATGAAAAATTTGTCATTGGTTTCATGGCTAGTATGCCCACGCCCTTGCACTAACTCTGTAATTGTAAACGTGGAAATTTATGGTGGAATTAAACCTTTTGTTCTCCTTCTGGCCAAATCCTCAACTTGGTTAGCTCGTCTACTTCCACCACATTCCTATCCACTATTGTTTATTGATCCCTGTGTTTGGAAAATATTGTGGGAGATAGCCAACCTAGAATTTATCAAAGGTATTGCTCATAGGTTTTTTATGTGTGAAGACGAAAAGGATGTTAAACCCACTCATTCGTTTGGTAATACAGTCTATCACAAGAAATGTTTTGGGATCAATGGAAGCGTTGTTGTTGGCCCTTGACCAAGTTTTGAGATATCTTTGGTCAAGTTTGACCTATTTTGGGACTTCGACAGACTGTCGAAGTAGGAGCACAAGATGAAGCAGAGATCACGGGATCTCGACCCCTTTTTGGGTCCTTTTTGGGATTTGGGATTATGTAACGGGTATGGGATGTCGATCGATGGGTTTACCCATGTTTAGGCCTATTTTGTAAAGTATATCTAGAAGAATAAGCGATGTAATGAGAGAAGTGATAGGAATAGCTAAGTGTTAAAGGTGGATATGTGTGATCAAGGTTGTAAGTGCTCTGTGCATACTAGTGAGACTTGCAGAGCTAAGTGCAAGTCATTGTAAGAGGTTTTGGAAGGTTGTGTACTTATATCTACTCGGGGAAGGAGGATATAGCAAGTTGCGCAGACATCTTGTCCTATGCAGAGTAAGGTTTTGAAGCTCCGTGCATGTAACCTATTAAAGAAGCTAATAAAGAAGAAGTGTTGGTGGACATAGCCCCAGGGTGGGGGTGAACCACGTAAATGTTGTGTTGTCCTACATTGTGCGATGTCTTGATATGTTTATGTCTTTACTTGCTAAAGTGATTTGATATAGATAGATATATATATGTTTATGCTTTGTGCTAATGTTGTATATGGATATAGATCTAACCTATGTGAATGTGCTTATTGCTTAAATATGCTAGATTTAATCTACCTCTTTATGATAAGTGCTTAGATACATCATATCTGAGTGAATGATGTGATGCTCTATCTTATCCGAGCAGTATAATAGTGGTTAAATATTGATGAACTATCGGTGCTAAGTGATCTGTTAAGTATTACAATCACAGATTTGTGTCCTATCTAAGGTTGTAGACACCTGAGTCCTGAAACCACCCTTGCCTCTACCTCGATTAAGACTTCATCTGCTTCGCAGGTGTTTTCAAAAGGGACAATAGTTAGGGTTTTGTTGATGCGTTGTTGTAGTGTTGAACCCTGGGTCTTCCCATGTAACAACAAATGGTTCTGTTTCTGGGACCTGAAACTATGATTGCTGGGAACTAAGGAAGAAGAAGCTTTGTGCAAAGACCCAAACTGAAACTATGGAATATTTGTGCATAGATTTGTCACTCTAGTGCACAGTATTCTACTTGAGTTATAAATATTTGTGTTGAAGAAAAGAGGTTAGTTCTGAAGAAAAGAGGACATATCTAAAGAAAAAAAGGAAAGATATGGATGTTTTGTGCTTTGAGAAAGGTAAAAGTGAGAAGTTTTTCTTAAAAAGGTAATATCTTCAAGCTTTGTGCTCTGATAAAGGTAAGAATAGTGAAAATTTCTAGATCTGAAGGTTTTGTTCTCTGTAGAAGTAAGTTAAGTGGAAATTTTTGTTTCAAAAGTATGGATCTAGGTATGGTTGATAGATTCTATCCTAGCTTGAAAAATAGGGCACTAATAGATGAAAGAGGGTTTGATATGCATAGATATGATAAGAATAGTGAAAGATATATTATACCTATGCATAGAAAGAATGTTTGGACTAACAAATGTATGCAAGATGCTAGAAAGAAATGTTTGCAGATTAGCTACTATGATCATAGCACGCAGTACATAAAGAGATGGGGATCATTTAAAATAAAGAGAGGATTAAACCTTTGTTACAGTTGCAGAAAACTAGGACATCTTATTAAGGGATTCTCTAGGAGAAGACCTAGTTGTCTCTACTGCAAAGCTATGGACCACAAAGTATTGGATTTCCTTAGAATGATTGCTAAGATTGAAGGAATGAACATGAGACAAGAAAACCCTGAGGCAGATCCAGAAATGGCATAACCCTAGAAAGAATCAGAGAAAGTATTGCTATAGATAAGAGAAACCATGAATGACCACTGACGTGTTAGCTTATCAGAGATCTTCAAAGAAAAAGAATGCCTTGAAGCAAGAATATGAGACTTTGACATTGACTGTGTTCTAGATGAGGAAACACAGGTGAATATCATGACATAAAGAACTTGGGAACTTTTATGGGAGCCTTCTATGACTCCTTCATTGGGAGGAATAGGGATATTTAGAGGAAAGTTGGTAAACCTATGTGGAAAGCTCACCAAGATATCTATGAATGCCAATGGAACTTTGATAGAGGAAGATTTTGAGATTATTAGATTTATTGAGAACAACACCCCATTTACCATGTTACTAGGAAAACCTTGGATTGAAAAAGATCAAGATAGAAGGAAAGAAAAAGAAGAAATTTTAGAACAAAAGAAGCAAGAGTTAAAATATTTTATGACTAGAAGGATCACACACTTGATTAAAGAAGAAAAGAACAGATCAAATATATTTAACACCAAATACTCGGATGTCGAAGTTGCAAGAAAACTAGAACACCCATAGAAGATTGAAGTACCTATTCCAGATAAAGAAGAAGCATCACTCTCGAATCCTAGGAAAGAATCTCAACAATGTGAAGTAACTATGCCACAAGAAGATAAGAATCATAATGGAAAAAGGCATACTGAGAGGAAGATCACTGGAAAGAAGGCTAGAAATATAAGTAAGAAGAGATCTAATATCGACAAGTTACAAAAGGCTCCAAAAGGAACCTTGCAGACGAAAAAATTGCAAAATTGGAACTTCGTCGGGATAACAAAACAACGTCACATGGCACTTCGCCATGGCGAAGAAATATAGTCGTTGGTATTAATATAACCATTTGACCGTATGAATAGGTCGAACGACATTTATGGTTCACCACCAGACTGTTGGACCACGCCGTAACGGAGAGAACGGAGTTAATGAAGACTTATTTCCCGTTGCCACTCGTTGTAAGAGATTCGTTGCCAAGTTATCTATTTATCTCGTCGCACCATGCCCCAAGAACACTTTTGATAACCGTGAATCTGAAACCATAGGATTTTTTATTTTACACAGAGATCATTGCGTTATTTTCATGTCTAAGTTACTCCTTGAAACCGAGATTTTCAATCACGAGCATGTATGTCGGCCGAGTTCAGCGCTGCAGAGAAAGTTGTTGAAGAATTTTTGATCGACCTCATGAATAAAAGAGTCATGTCGATGTTTGCAGGTGTACAAGACTCATTGATGAGAACGATGCAAGCTTCTTCGTCGGCTGCTCGCAGAGCAGGACCATCCCATTCATCAGCAGAAAAGAGAACCAAGCATAAAGACGACCACACAAATGAAAAAATGATTCCAACCATCTTGCCCGATTACATCCCACCTTTGGCTGGCACTGTAAATAATTATCCTGTACCACGTGATTTTGAATACACCATAATTACTGCGTAGCTCCCGAAGGGGATATGTGCAGTTTGAATAGACCAAAACAAGATCGCAATACTAAATTTTAGCGACTTCAACCTCAGAGATCGCAATATCTATGGCATGCTCACCCCATACAAGCACCTAACCAGAACTAAAGGAAATAATTCGAAGATCATCCCCGATTCGTGGAAAATGAACCTCGCGCAGTCCACCCTACTAAACATCATGAAAATCCCACACTTCAGAAGACACCAGGAAGTCAATGCTTGTGTCAAGATGCTACTGCCGTGTTACCATGGAAGATACTTATGGCTCGACCACTGCATTACAGTTGAACTGAAATTGATCCATAGGATCATAGGCATGAGTATGCAAGGACCTGGCCCACATGAATTTTATCCAGGAAAATCGCAGATCCTGCACTTGCATAGAAGATAAAGGACACCTATGGAGATGTTGAGAAGGGAACAAGAGGCTACAAGTTAGCTTCCATTCGTAGTAGCACATTGTGCCTCGCATGTCAACTGATAGATGGGAAGTTAGTAAGAAATAACCAACCTACGTAGGTCACCATATTTTTTGTTGACCTTTCAGGGAAGTGCGTTGAAGGCCTACAAATGAACTAGGCGAAGTACCTAGTTAACTAGTTGGAACTTGATTGTCGAGAAGCCCAGGACCAGGGTTACAAATTCCATTTCAGTTGGCTCCTGGTCTTCATTTCATTTGTTTCCTGGGAGATGCTGGAAGGAGCAACATTCCCAGACATAAAGTCATTCGAACCACTTTCTGCGAAGTTCACTACCCTTTGGTATTCAACAGATATGAAGAAACAATGGCAGTTGAATGTTGTGTTTCATACATACTAACTTTAGCTAAAGCGATCCATTGAATACGAGCCTCACATGACTCCAAACACATTACAAAGGTTCTGACCACTGATGAAGTTCAACGTAGATTGACACTTCACTTATATTATAGTGCAGGTAGATGAACATAAAGATCATCTCCAGACATAATATAAGCTTACATAAGAAGACCTGGAGGAAATCACTAAGGAATTGTCCACTAACCTCCTTATCCCCGCCAACCCCACATAGATATCTGATAATGATATCCCAGAGGATACCCATAAAGAACAAAATACACCTGGGTAGAAGAAGACTGAGGAGGTCCAAAACTTAAGCAACGCCTCAAGAAAGACTGCTTCCATTTCACCTGACTGAGAGGGTGGTGATGAAGTCGAATCTAAATAGAGGCCCAGTGAAGTAACATCACCTAGAGATGAGGAGGATCCCTTGAAGAAGAGGAAGGTTTCCCCCTTGAAACCTTCTTTCCGGAAGAAGTCGAAAGCTACAGTGACCAAGATGCATACCGTCCTCACCTCCGACGATTTTGACTTCAACATAGAAACCCTGAACGACGCCTCGCTGGAAAAAGAAGAGAAACAAGAGGCCAAGAAGGAAGAAATGTATGATAGGATCGAAGTCAAACTTTGAGGGGTACAACAGGCCCTTTAGTCTAGTCACGCAACCTCCATTGTGCTGGGAGAATTGGATTTGGGAGATGCACCAGCCCAACTCCACCGACTAGATGATACAATAGAAGCTCACCTCCGACGACCACATGAAGCAACTGAACAAGCCACCCAGGCTTTGAAACAAGTACAAGGAGTACTTATTGAACAACACTAAGCTACAGAACAAGAAAATATTGATCTCCAAGAAAAATCACAGATCCAGCAAGGAAAAGAACAGTTGCTCGCAGAGCAACTTGAAGTAAAAGAAGCGGTGAGAAGACCACTTCACTCTATGATAGTTGTCGAAATAAAGGCATAAGATCAAGTCATACAACAAGTGAAACAACTTGCAAAATCTATCTAGCAGTTACAACAATGCATAACAAACTTAGACCTCCACGGAGTGCCTGAGACCCCACAGGATGTAAGGGACCAAAGAGAAGCACTGCTCGAAGCGCAGTTGAGAGAATAAAAGACCTTAATATGGAATGTAAAAAACTTACTAATCACAGTGCAAAGACCTACGAGAAACTCATAGAGAATCCAAAACTAAAGGCACTGGAATCACAACTCCAAGAGGTGAAGTATCAAGCTGAAATAATATAGGCGAAGTTGAAGCCTCTGTCAGTTGTGGAAATAATGAAGCGCTCCCAAGAACAATGCACCACATAAAAATAGATCCACACTATCCATATCAGAGTTATGTAAGTAACTCAGAGAATCCAACATGTACAAGATAAGGCCTACCAATTGTTCACAGACGTAGAAGACCAAGGAGCAGAACTGGAGTAAGTTGTTATTGCAACTAAACAACACTTGGAGGGGCCTGTGAACGAGGTAGTCATCCAAGAGTTTGTTGCACAAGAAGACATGGAAAAGCAACAAGTCGAAGCAGCTCGATCCAAGCTCGAGGCTTTCGAAGCAGAACTACCCAGATCAGAGTGACTTGGGACGCATCACAGGTGAGTGTTGGGGGCCTGTTGGCTCTTGACCAAGTTTTGAGAGATCTTTGGTCAAGTTTGACCTATTTTGGGACTTCGACATCCTGTCGAAGGAGGAGATAAAGATGAATCAGATATCACGGGATATCAGCCCTTTTTTGGGTCCTTTTTTGGATTTGGGATTATGTAATGGGTATGGGATGTTGGCCCATGGGTTTACCCATGTTTAGGCCTATTTTGTAAAGTATGTATAGAATACTAGGCGATGTAATGAGAGAAGTGATAGGAATAGCTAAGTGCTAAAGTTGGATCTGTGTGATCAAGGTTGTAAGTGATTTGTGCATACTGGGTGAGACTTGCATAGATAAGTGCAAGTAATTGTAAGAGGTTGTGGAAGGATATGTTCTTAGATCTACTTGGGGAAGGAGGATCTAGTGATATGAACAGAACTCCTGTCCTATGCGAGGTAAGGTTTTGAGGCTCCGTGCATGTAACCTATTGAAGAAGATAATAAAGAAGAAGATTTGGTGGACGTAGCCCTAGGGTGGGGGTGAACCACATAAATGTTGTGTTGTCCTACTTTGTGCGATGTCTTGATATGTTTATGTATTTACCTGCTAAAGTGCTTTGATATAGATAGATAGATCTATTTATGCTTTGTGCTAATGTTTTATATGAATATAGATCTGACCTATGTAAATGTTCTTAGTGCTTGAATTTGCTAGATTTAATCTACCTCTTTATGATAAGTTCTTAGATACATCAGATCTAAGTAAATGATGTGATGCTCTATTTTATATGTGTAGTAGAATAGTGGTTAAATATTGATGAACTGTCAGTGTTAAGTGCTCTCTTAAGTATTACAATCACAGATCTGTGTCCCAACTAAGATTGCAGACACCCGAGTCCTGCAACCACCCCTGCCTCTACCTTGGGTGAGACTTCATCTGCTTTGTAGGTGTTGTTGAAAGGGCCAGTAGTTAGGGTTTTGTTGGTGTGTTTTTGTAGCATTGAACCCTAGGTCTGCCCCTGTGCCAACAGTTGCAAAAATATTGTTTTTTTTTTCAAATGAAAAGAGCACCTATGTATGAATTATGTATGTTTTAAATGAGTCTTACAAACCAACATGCGAGGAAAATTGAAGGCATGGCTTCAGTCGAATTATTGTTATACAAAGGTAGTCCTTTGGAAACTTTGTGGGACCCTGTAGGTTTAAATAATATTGGTGTTTCTATTGTAGGCCACATCCCGTCAGCTCCTCGACTATTTGATGTGATGGTTATTGTTATCTCCCAAAATAAAACTGTCCTTTTGGTCAAGTTTTGTGGTGGATAGCATGGCTATCGGTAGTTGCCTCAATTCATTTTTGAGTCTTTATAGCTGCAAAACTTAGGTTTCAGTTTTTGTCTTAGAAAATAATATGTCTCATAAAAGTCTTCTTTTGAAAATTTTCATAATTCACTTTCAAAAGCTAACGTGTGTCCAAAATATGAGTGTTAGTTGTGGAAAGTGGCAACTTTCAGCAGCTAAGGAGCGTTTTTCATAGGTCTGTGCGCTGGTGAAAGTGTCAAATTCCAAAATATCCAAAGAAGCAGTGTCTCGGGTCGTGGGTTGAGGAAAGTGAAGGCTTTCAACAGCAAAAAAGGGGTTCTCCAAAGGATCATGCACTAGTGAAAGTAAAGACTTCCAACAGCTAAGGATAAGTTTTCACATGGTGGCGTGCTGAGGAAAGTGAAAGCTTTCAACAACTAAGGAGCAGTTTGTCCAGGATCATGCGCTGGTGAAAGCGTTTTCGGTGGTTCAGGAGGCTAATCAAAAGGGCGCTTAGCTACTGAAAGTTAACCTTTTCAGTGGATAGGAGTCGAGTGTGAAAAATTTCTTAACCAACGAAAAGTTTTTCATGTTCAAATTTCAAATCTCGTGTTCTTGCTCGTGCCAAATGTCAAGCTACATGCCGTATTCATTTTCTGCAAATGGCAAGATTCTTGACAGATTAGATTCTTCAAACATTAATGGGAAAATAGTTGGTTTTCAACCTCCTTCTCCAAGTTCTTTGAGAACAAGTTGATGTTATTTTTCCATGATGTTGTAGCAGATAACTTTGTTGATACTGCAACAACTCAATTGGAGGAGGATAAGCTTTTTGTTTTCCGGGAATCTTCTTCCTGATGATGATGAATTATTGTCTGGTCTTGTTGATGAGTTTGATTGCATTACCCAGTCTAACATGCAGAGGAAAGTAAGGATTTTGATTTGTTCAGCAGTGGGGTTCCAACTTCTCAGCAAGGTGGATCAAATGGTTCTATTGGTGGGAAGCATCCTTATGGGGAACACCCTTCGAGGACTCTCTTTGTAAGAAACATTAACAACAATGTTAAAGATAGTGAGTTGCGGTCCCTTTTTGAGAAATATGGTACCATACACACACTTTGCACTGCATGCAAGTATCGTGGTGTAAACCAAGGCACACTTGTCGTGCTCAACCTCAATCCATCTGTTTCAAATGATGATTTCTGGCAAGCGAATAGGGCGCATTATCTTCAAGCTTTTTGATCAACATCCAAGCAACTTTCCCGTGGCATTGCATGCGTAGATTTTGGAATGGCTTTCTCACAGCCCGTCTGACATGAAAGCTATATAATGCCTTGCGAGAAACATGAGACTGTTGTTGGTTTTGCCTGGCTTAAGAGCTGGTCACTTTGTGTAATATATACCCATTATAGTCTTTTTAGTGTTTGCTCGCCTGAATGGAAAGATCATCCCTAATCCCAAAGTTGAAGAATCTGGGTATGCGTGTGGAGGCAGCACTGGCGTGGATTGTTGTTTATGAAAAGAGCACAGATGGGTTCTAGCCTACTATGCATTAACTATTATCACAATGATTTGGTCTATGAAAATAACGATTGAAACTTAGGTGTACATGACTTCAGGTCCACCAGCAGATGTGTATCGAGCTTCAGGACCGCCAGATGTGTATAATTCCATTGATTTATTCTATAATTCATATTCAGGTCATAACACCATGTATACTTCCCCACGAGCAAATATTGGGTTTGTTGGCCATTCTGCTGGAGGTTACGAGTCTAACTATAGCAATAACTATCGCTATTAGATGAATGCTCTTATTCTGTTATTCTGTGCTTCTATTATACAAGTCCGAGAATTTTATTATGTGGAACCAACGTTGATGTGACTGAGGTTAAATCATAACTGTGACCAAGAAATTACCTGAGTTTTTCTATCAGTGCAGAACTGCAATCTATCAGAGCATGCAAGCTGGTTTGGTTGCTTCTATTTTCAGATCATTCAAACAGGACTTTTGGTAGCAGGAGCACCTTCCGATCTGATTCATGGGATAACAGGTTTTGGTTAAACTGGAGAAGCACCTGTCTTTTCTGTTGACAAAGTGATATTTGTTGGATCTACTGTTGTTGGTAAGATGGTCATGGGAAATACATCAAAGACATTGATCCCAGTAACACTTGAAATTGGTGGAAAAGATGCATTCATTGCTTTGGTGAGGAATGATCACTCATATAACAGATTGGTTGAAAGAGCACTTTCAGGAACTTTTTGAAAGACAAGTGGAAGTTTATCCCAGATCTGAAGGGTAGAGTATCCCAGCTTTACAGAATTATAGGCAACAAGTGTGCAAATGGCAGAGTTCTCCTGTTTTCCAGTGGAAATGATAAGATTACAGATGAAAGTTTAGTTGGCAAATTCTACATGGCAGTTGGTCAATGAGAAAATTACATCCAAATTTTGAAACAATCAACTCCATATTTCTAGGTATTCTTCAAACAGAGTAGTTGTCGAAGACTTCAGTTTAGATATGATTTAATTTCCTTTAATAAAGGATCTGTTCTTTAGAGTTTACAATTAGTTTATTACTTTGTTATTTTTAGTATCTTAGATCCCTTTTCATAGGATCTAATATTTATATTGTAAAGGCTATAAAGCATGGGAATTCAGTCGGAGTTAGGGGTTCGATTTTGGGTTCTACATGCTACTACTGTAAGAGAGACCTATTCTTATTATATGAAAAATTGCAAGCTTCCTTCAGTTGTGTTGTCATATTTTTCTTTTTTGTTCTCTGATATCTTAGGAGTGAAGGTTCTTTATTGATGCTTATTCAATCTGCATGTGACTATGATCTCACTAATTGATTGATTAAGTTGATAATCATAAGTTATTTCCTTAGTTATTAAACCCATTGTGCTTGTTTTATATTAGTATAATCTAGTTCAATAGCTATTTTATCTCCCATTTAATCAAACCTTGCGTGACTGCATTATTAGAAGGCCTTGTGAGATTTTATATTTCTAGACAGTCTTGAACACACAGTCCAGTCCCTAGATATTCATCTTAATCCAAAAACCACATCAATTATTAAGAAAATATTTCCCAAAAGAGTTAGTTACCATGCATCTCTGACTTACAGCCTAGGAGAGTTTCCTGGAGTGATAACAAATTGGTGCCGTTGCCCGGGAGAGGAGATTGAAGCTCAGCTTCCCTGGGAGACAAAATAGATCTGATCTTTGATGATAGACAAAGGTTAGACACTACTTGGTTGTAATGTTCTATCTGGTGACTCCATGATTAAAGACTCCACTGGGGAGGATCCGGTTGACAAAAGATGAAGGAGTTAAATTTCAAATCCAGGTACCAGTTCATTAGTCTGCTTCGTGAACTGTTGTATTTCTTTATCAGCTCCTTTATACTTTTTCCTTCACATGTTAAAAGAATTATCCTTTGTTTCGTATACTCTGAAGATTATCAACCATCTTTTATAAGTCCATATTTAGAAGAGGAAAGATTGCAGCCTCCTTATGTTGTTGATGTCGATCCTATAGCTTTACCTCAGCCTATTCCTAAAGATGAGATCTTCATTCAGATTCCCTCTGAATATGAGCATTCATACAACCTTGAGGAGGTTGAACTTGTTTCAAAACCTGCCCAGATCTCAGCCCCTCTGGCCATAATTTCTTAACCTGATCAACAACTTACCATCTCTCATGATCAGCCCACAACTTTTCAAGTTAAGATCCGGATGAAGATGTTCAAACCTTTACAGCTACCCCATCTTATTCATCCTTATCCTGATGACTGTTATGAATATCTCCCTTTGTTTTCCAGAGAGAATCAAACTTCAGCCGAGGGGCACGCAGAATCCTTTTTGGATTTTGTTGATCGTTTTTCAATTGTGCATGAAGATGTGATCATGAGAATGTTTTCGAAATCTTTGATCAAAGATGTTGTTGCATGGTTTAAAATTCTGAGAGCTGATTCAATTGGTTCTTGGACTGAGTTCTCTAATGATTTCCTGAAGTATTGGGGCAAGTACAAATCTCTAGATTCTTACCTTGCTGACTTTTATGCTTTGAAGATAGAGCAAAGAAAAACTTTGCATATTTTCAATCGAAAGTTTAACCGCATGTATCATGACATGCCTTTGGAGATCCGACCTTCAGAAAAATATGCCATGATACATTATGTTATGTTTCTTCACTCAAAACTTGCCCTTCTTCTGCTAGAAAGGGAGTCTTCATCCTTAACTCAATTGTTTGGAGATGCGCAAGAGGTAGAGGAGAACATCCGTGCATCTAGGTGGATCAGAATGCGAGTTGATTATGAAAATCTGCAAACATATGAGCAAGAAGACTGTGAGTATATTTCAGATTCCGAGCAAGAAAGCAGTGAGTATGAAGCAGATTTGGACCAACAGCCTGAGGGTGAGTACATTTCAGATTTAGAATCAGATTCGTCAACATTGGTAGAATGTTCTAGAGACAGGGAACAAGAAGGTGATCAGTTTTCTAGCAAAGGAACAACCATGGTTGAGAAGGAGAGAAATGAAGTTGGAGTAGATTTGGGACAACAGCCAACATGTAAGTTCAATTCAGTTTCAGGGTCAAACTTTTCAATGTTTGCTGAGTGTTCCAGAGACAGGTATGCATGTGAATCTTATGATCAGTTTGTAAATCAAGAAGAGCCTATGATGACTAATGATTACATAATAAATTATATGTTCTCAGCTGATTCTTATCCATGTGATGGAAATCCTTTTTTATTATCTTCTCGTGAGCATTATTCTGATAAGGAAATTGTAGTTTTTGATGATCACGAGTTGATCTCAAGAGGACAAGAAGATGATTAGTCTTCTTGCAGAGGAACAGTCATGGCTGAGCAAGAGGCTGCCATAGATGTGCAGTTGTTTCCCGAGGATCAGCATGTTTCTTACCTTCTTTTCAAGGATCCAGTGGCAGCCTTCATGGAGTTACACTTTTCCGAGGGCTCGAAAGTTTCAGATTTCCTCAATTCGCCCATGTTTTCAGGTAAGTATGGTTTCCTAAAAAGATCCTTGCCACTGTGGTTCCATGTTCAACATCATTTGCTGATCAGTAATAAAGACAAGATTTCTTCAGTGTTCAAATTTCTTGGATGGATACTATGGAAATCAGTATTCACTTAACAAATGGAAGAGTTGGTTAGTGTAGGCGTAGGTAGAAGAATAAGTTCACCATGCGAACAGTTTGATCTTTTTCTGTTGTTGATTTCATGAATAAGCTTGGGCTGCATGCAAGTTACATGGGAACAATTGCATAGGCTTGATGGCTCCATGCCCAATGCTACTACAGGTTTGCAGAGGGATCAGTGCTAAAGGCTTGATGACTCCATATCCAATGCTAAAGGCTACTGTAACTATTAGGTTCTTGGAAACCTCGCAGGGAGGTCTCCATCCCAGTTGGAGCTAGATGTTATCTCCCAAAATAAAACCTTCCTTTTGGTCGAGTTTTGTGGTGGATTGCATGACTATCGGTAGTTGCCTCAATTCATTTTTGAGTCTTTATAGCTGCAAACCTTAGGTTTCAGTTTTTGTCTTAGAAAATAATATGTCCCATAAAAGTCTTCTTTTCAAAATTTTCATAATTCACTTTCAACAACTAACGTGTGTCCAAAAGATGACTGTTAGCTGTGGAAAGTGGCGACTTTCAGCAGCTAAGGAGCGTTTTTCATAGGTCTGTGCACTAGTGAAAGTGTCAAATTCCAAAATATCCAAAGAAGCAGTGTCTCGGGTCGTGCGCTGAGGAAAGTGAAGGCTTTCAACAGCAAAAAAGGAGTTCTCCACAGGATCATGCGCTGGTGAAAGTAAAGACTTCCAACAACTAAGGATAAGATTTCACATGGTGGCGCGCTGAGGAAAGTGAAAGATTTCAATAGCTAAGGAGCAGTTTGTGCGGGATCATGCACTGGCGAAACCGTTTTCTGCGGTTCAGGAGGCTAATCAAAAGGGCGCTTAACTACCGAAAGTTAACCCTTTCAGTGGATAGGAATCAGGTGTGAAAAAGTTCTTAACCACCGAAACGTTTCTCATGTTCAAATTTCAAATCTCGTGTTCTTGATCGCGCCAAATGTCAAGCTACATGCCGTATTCATTTTCTACAAATGGAAAGATTATTGACAGATTAGATTCTTCAAACATTAATGGGAAAATAGCTAGTTTTCAAGCTCCTTCTCCAAGTTCTTTGGGAACAAGTTGATGTTATTTTTCCATGATGTTGTAGCTGATCACTTTGTTGATACTGGGACAACTCAATTGGAGGAGGATAAGATTTTTGTTTTCTGGGAATCTTCTTCCTGATGATGATGAATTATTGTCTAGTCTTGTTGATGAGTTTGATTGCATTACCCGTCTAACATGCAGAGGAAAGTGAGAATTTTGATTTGTTCAGCAGTGGGGTTCCAACTTCTCAGCAAGGTGGATCAAATGGTTCTATTGGTGGGAAGCATCCTTATGGGGAACACCCTTCGAGGACTCTCTTTGTAAGAAACATTAACAACAATGTTGAAGATAGTGAGTTGTGGGCCCTTTTTTAGCAATATGGTATTATACGCACACTTTACACTGCATGCAAGTATCGTGGTGTAAACCAAGGCACACTTGTCATGCTCAACCTGAATCCATCTGTTTCAAATGATGATTTCTGGCAAGCGAACAGGGTGCATTATCTTCAAGCTTTTTGATCAACATCCAAGCAACTTTCCCGTGGCATTGCATGCGCAGATTTTGGAATGGCTTTCTCACAGCCCGTCTGACATGAAAGCTATATAATGCCTTGCGAGAAACATGAGACTGTTGCTGGTTTTGCCTGGCTTAAGAGCTGGTCACTTTGTGTAATATATACCCATTATAGTCTTTTTAGTGTTTGCTCGCCTGAATGGAAAGATCATCCCTAATCCCAAAGTTGAAGAATTTGGGTATGCGTGTGGAGGAAGCACTGGCGTGGATTGTTGTTTATGAAAAGAGCACAGATGGGTTCCAGCCTACTATGCATTAACTATTATCACAATGATATGGTCTATGAAAATAATGATTGAAACTTAGGTGTACAGGACTTCAGGTCCACCAACAGATGTGTATCGAGCTTCAGGACCGCTAGATGTGTATAATTCCATTGATTTATTCTATAATTCATATTCAAGTCATAACACCATGTATACTTCCCCACGAGAAAATATTGGGTTTTCTGGCCATTCTGCTGGAGGTTACGAGTCTATCTATAGCAATAGCCATCGCTATTAGATGAATGTTCTTATTCTGTTATTCTGTGCTTCTGTTATACAAGTCCGAGAATTTTATTATATGGAACCAACGTTGATGTGACTGAGGTTAAATCATAACTGTGACCGAGAAATTACATAAGTTTTTCTATCAGTGTAGAACTACAATCTGTCAGAGCATGCAAGCTGGTTTGGTTGCTTCTATTTTCAGATCATTCAAACAGGACTTTTGGTAGCAGGAGCACCTTCCGATCTGATTCATGGGATAACAGGTTTTGGTGAAACTGGAGAAGCACCTGTCTTTTCTGTTGACAAAGTGACATTTGTTGGATCTACTGTTGTTGGTAAGATGGTCATGGGAAATACATCAAACACATTGATCCCAGTAACACTTGAACTTGGTGGAAAAGTTGCATTCATTGCTTTGGTGAGGAATGATCACTCATATAACAGATTGGTTGAAAGAGCAATTTCATAAACTTTTTGAAATACAAGTGGCAGTTTATCCCAGATCTGAAGGGCAGAGTATCCCAACTTTTCAGAATTATAGGCAACAAGTGTGCAAATGGCAGAGTTCTCCTGTTTTCCAGTGGAAATGATAAGATTACAGATGATAGTTTAGTTGGCAAATTCTACATGGCAGTTGGTCGATGAGAAAATTACATCCAGATTTTGAAACAATCAACTCCAGATTTCTAGGTATTCTTCAAACAGAGCAGCTGTCGAAGACTTCAGTTTAGATATGATTTAATTTCCTTTAATAAAGGATCTGTTCTTTAGAGTTTACAATTAGTTTATTACTTTGTTATTTTTAGTATCTTAGATCCCTTTTCATAGGATCTAATCTGTATATTGTAAAGGCTATAAAGCCTGGGAATTCAGTCAGAGTTAGGGGTTCGAGTTTGGGTTCTACATGCTGCTATTGTAAGAGAGACCTATTCTTATTATATGAAAAATTGCAAGCTTCCTTCAGTTGTGTTGTCAGATTTTTCTTTTTTGCTCTCTCATATATTATGAGTGAAGGTTCTTTATTGATGCTTAATCAATCTGCATGTGACTGTCATCTCACTAATTGATTGATTAAGTTGATAATCATAAGTTATTTCCTTAGTTATTAAACCCATTGTGATTGTTTTATATGAGTATAATCTGGTTCAATAGCTATTTTCTCTCCCATTTAATCAAACCTTGTCTGACTGCATTACTAGAAGGCCTTGTGAGATTTTATATTTCTAGACAGTCTTGAACACACAGTCCAGTCCCTAGATATTCATCTTGATCCAAAAACCACATCAATTATTAAGAAAATATTTCCCAAAAAAGTTAGTTACCAGGCATCTCTGAATTACAACCTAGGAGAGTTTCCTGGAGTGATAACAAATTGGCGTCGTTGCCGGGGAGAGGAGATTGAAGCTTAGCTTCCCTGGGAGACGAAATAGATCTGATCTTTGATTATAGACAAAGGTTAGACACTACTTGGTTGTAATCTTCTATCTGGCGACTCCACGATTAAAGACTCCACTGGGGAGGATGTGGTTGACAAAAGATGAAGGAGTTAAATTTCAAATCCATGTACCAGTTCATTAGTCTACTTCGTGAACTGTTGTATTTCTTTATCATCTCCTTTATACTTTTTCCTTCACATGTTAAAAGAATTATCCTTTGTTTCGTATACTCTAAAGATTATCAACCATCTTTTATAAGTCCATATTTAGAAGAGGAAATATTGCAGCCTCCTTATGTTCTTGATGTCGATCCTATAGCTTTACCTCAGCCTATTCCTAAAGACGAGATCTGCATTCAGATTCCCTCTGAATCTGAGCATTCATACAACCTTGAGGAGGTTGAACTTGTTTCAAAACTTGCCCAGATCTCAGCCCCTCTGGCCATAATTTCTGAACCTGATCAACAACTTACCATCTCTCATGATCAGCCCACAGCTTTTCAAGTTAAGATCCAGATGAAGATGTTCAAACCTTTACAACTATCCCATCTTCTTCATCCTTATCCTGATGACTATTATGAATATCTCCCTTTATTTTCCGGAGATAATCAAACTTCAGCCGAGGGGCACACAGAATCCTTTTTGGATTTTGTTGATCGTTTTTCAATTGTGCATGAAGATGTGATCATGAGAATGTTTTCGAAATCTTTGATCAAAGATGCTGCTCCATGATTTAAAATTCTGAGATCTGATTCAATTGGTTCTTGGACTGAGTTCTCTAATGCTTTCCTGAAGTATTGGGGCAAGTACAAATCTCTAGATTCTTACCTTGTTGACTTTTATGCTTTGAAGAGAGAGCAAAGTCAAACTTTGCATATTTTCAATCTAAATTTTAACCGCATGTATCATGACATGCCTTTGGAGATCCGACCTTCAGAAAAAGTTTCCATGATACATTATGTTATGTGTCTTCACTCAAAACTTTCCCTTCTTCTGCTAGAAAGGGAGTCTTCATCCTTAACTCAATTGTTTGGAGATGCACAAGAGGTAGAGGAGAACATTTGTGCATCTAGGTGGATCAGAATGCGAGTTGATTATGAAAATCTGCAAACATATGAGCAAGAAGACTATGAGTATATTTCAGATTCCGAGCAAGAAAGAAGTGAGTATGAAGCAGATTTGGACCAGCAGCCTGAGGGTGAGTACATTTCAGATTTAGAATCAGATTCTTCAACATTGGTAGAATGTTCTAGAGACAGGGAACAAGAAGGTGATCAGTTTTCTAGCAAAGGAACAGCCTTGGTTGAGCAGGAGAGAAATGAAGTTGGAGTATATTTGGGACAACAACCAACATGTAATTTCAATTCAATTTCAGGGTCAGACTTTTCAATGTTCGCTGAGTGTTCCAGAGATAGGTATGCATGTGAAGCTTATGATCAGTCTGTAAATCAAGAAGAGCCTATGATGACTGATGATTACGTAATAAATTATATGTTCTCAGCTGATTCTTATCCATGTGATGGAAATCCTATTTTATTATCTTCTCGTGAGCATTATTCTGATAAGGAAATTGTAGTTTTTGATGATCACGAGTTGATCTCAAGAGGACAAGAAGATGATCAGTCTTCTTGCAGAGGAACAGTCATGGCTAAGAAAGAGGCTTCCATAGATGTGCAGTTGTTTCCTGAGGAGAAGCATGTTTCTTACCTTCTTTTCAAGGATCCAGTGGTAGCCTTCATGGAGTTACACTTTTCTGAGGGCTCGAAAGTTTCAGATTTCCTCAATTCGCCCATGTTTTCAGGTAAGTATGGTTTCCTGAAAAGCTCCTTGTCATTGTGGTTCCATGTTCAACATCATTTGCTGATCAGTAATAAAGACAAGATTTCTTCAGTGTTCAAATTGCTTGGATGGCTACTATGGAAATCAACATTCACTTAACAAATGGCAGAGTTGGTTAGTGTAGGTGTAGGTAGAAGAATAAGTTCGCCATGCGAACAGTTTGATCTTTTTCAGTTGTTGATTTCATGAATAATCTTGGGCTGCATGCAAGTTACATGGGAACAGTTGCATAGGCTTGATGACTCCATGCCCAATGCTACTACAGGTTTGCAGAGGGATCAATGCTAAAGGCTTGATGACTCCATGCCCAATGATAAAGGCTATTGTAACTACTAGGTTCTTGGAAACCTTGCAGGGAGGTCTCCATCCCAGTTGGAGCTAGATGTTATCTCCCAAAATAAAACCGTCCTTTTGGTCGAGTTTTGTGGTGAATAGAATGGCTATCGGTAGTTGCTTCAATTCATTTTTGAGTCTTTATAGCTGCAAAACTTAGGTTTCAGTTTTTGTCTTAGAAAATAATATGTCCCATAAAAGTCTTCTTTTCAAAATTTTCATAATTCACTTTCAACAGCTAACGTGTTTCCAAAAGATGAGTGTTAGCTGTGGAAAGTGGCGAATTTCAGCAGCTAAGGAGCGTTTTTCATAGGTCTATGCACTGGTGAAAGTGTCAAATTCCAAAATATCAAAAGAAGCAGTGTCCCAGGTCGTGCGTTGAGGAAAGTGAAGGCTTTCAACAACAAAAGAGGGGTTCTCCACAGGATCATGTGCTGGTGAAAGTAAAGACTTCCAACAGCTAAGGATACGTTTTCACATGGTGTCGCGCTGAGGAAAGTGAAAGCTTTCAATAGCTAAGGAGCTGTTTGTGCGGGATCATGTGCTGGTGAAAGTGTTTTCAGTGGTTCAGGAGGCTAATTAAAAGGGCGCTTAACTACCGAAAGTTAACCTTTTCAGTGTATAGGAATCGGGTGTGAAAAATTTCTTAACCACCGAAAAGTTTCTCATGTTCAAATTTCAAATATCGTGTTCTTTCTCGCGCCAAATGTCAAGCTACATGCTGTATTCATTTTCTGCAAATGGCAAGATTCTTGACAGATTAGATTCTTCAAACATTAATGGGAAAATAGTTGGTTTTCAAGCTCCTTCTCCAAGTTCTTTGAGAACAAGTTGATGTTATTTTTCCATGATGTTGTAGCTGATCACTTTGTTGATACTGCGACAACTCAATTGGAGGAGGATAAGATTTTTGTTTTCCGGGAATCTTCTTCCTGATGATGATGAATTATTGTCTAGTCTTGTTGATGAGTTTGATTGCATTACCGAGTCTAACATGCAGAGGAAAGTGAGGATTTTGATTTGTTCAGCAGTGGGGTTCCAACTTCTCAGCAAGGTGGATCAAATGGTTCTATTGGTGGGAAGCATCCTTATGGGGAACACCCTTCGAGGACTCTCTTTGTAAGAAACATTAACAACAATGTTGAAGATAGTGAGTTGCGGGCCCTTTTTGAGCAATATGGTACCATACACACACAATATGATCTTTCCATTCAGGTCATAACACCATGTATACTTCCCCACGAGAAAATACTAGGTTTGCTGGCCATTCTGCTGGAGGTTACGAGTCTAACTATAGCAATAGCTATCTCTATTAGATGAATGTTCTTATTATGTTATTCTGTGCTTCTGTTATACAAGTCCGAGAATTTTATTATGTGGAACCAACGTTGATGTGACTGAGGTTAAATCATAACTGTGACCGAGAAAGTACCTGAGTTTTTCTATCAGTGCAGAACTGCAATCTGTCAGAGCATGCAAGCTGGTTTGGTTGCTTCTATTTTCAGATCATTCAAAAAGGACTTTTGGTAGCAGGAGCACCTTCCGATCTGATTCATGGGATAACAGGTTTTGGTGAAACTAGAGAAGCGCCTGTCTTTTATGTTGACAAAGTGATATTTGTTGGATCTACTGTTGTTGGTAAGATGGTCATTGGAAATACATCAAAGGAATTGATCCCAGTAACACTTGAACTTGGTGGAAAAGATGCATTCATTGCTTTGGTGAGGAATGATCACTCATATAATAGATTGGTTGAAAGAGCAGTTTCAGGTACTTTTTGAAAGACAAGTGGCAGTTTATCCCAGATCTGAAGGGCGGAGTATCCCAGCTTTTCAGAATTATAGGCAACAAGTGTGCAAATGGCAGAGTTCTCCTGTTTTCCAGTGGAAATGATAAGATTACAGATGATAGTTTAGTTGGCAAATTCTACATGGCAGTTGGTCGATGAGAAAATTACATCCAGATTTTGAA
>ML795883.1:390912-413533 GCA_009831015.1 Picea engelmannii
TTGGAATTGAGCATATATAGTGCGCAGCTATCTTTGAAACAAAAGACTTCCCTGGGTTGATAATTTATGTTTCACTTGGTTGTTTGAAATTAATTAAGCAATTATAGTGACCAACACCACCTATTTAGTTATTATTAATTAAGACCCTTATTTATATATTATTATTTATTTCTCCTAACTCATTAGTTAAGTTAGTTTGAATTAAATAAAGGAAGTATTTGAACTACTTCAACTTATTGGGAAAGAATAAAGGTTCAAGAAGATGAAGAGACAAGGAGTAATAGAAGGAGAATTGCAACACTAAGGTTTTCTCTCTAGTTAGTGAGATAGCTTCAGTTTTCATTCATTTCCGAGTTTACTTGAAATCCTAATCCTTTTGATGAAAACATGGTCTTATTGAAGATAGTAGGATTCAAAACTGAATCATACATTTCAATAGATTTTTTTAAAGGTGTTTGATTCATCTTTGATAGTTTGTGTATTCTTGTGTGTTTATGAATTAATTTTCATGGCTGATAAAGAATATATTGAGAGTCAAGTGGAAACATTTTGTGGAAAGTTGATCCATATTATTAGTTTCATTTTTATTTTACTGTCCGGGCCTTTTTTTATGGTGTCGATCATAGACTTCTAAATCTCACTTTGGTCCATACCCTCGCAGGGATTTGTAAAAGAGAAATACAGTTTTGTATCTCAGAATGAAATAAAATCAGATTATTTTTCTGTCCCATACATGTGTTTTCATGACTTGGTTCTTCCTTTCAATTTTGTCTCCATGTTTAGTTCAATGTAAAATATTTATACATTCACCTAACTTTGTTTAAATTTTTATTTTTACAATGTTACAAATATAAATCATAAAATCATCCTTGATCCTTCATAATTGATACTTGTGGATTGAGTGAATGTTTTGAGGCTATAAACTACATGTCACATTCCAAAGTATATTTTCCTAGCCAGGAAAGATCTGAAAATGATTGAGTAAGGTATTCCATACCTTTTCCTCAACACGGTGCACCAAGTTAATTCAATCGCCCCAAGGCATACTTGAAACATAACACCATGGTAAGAGTCTCTGTCAGAGCATCTATATATTTCTGCACAAACATCATTCAAGATATCACACCATGATAAATTACCAAAAAACCAAAGAGGTGCATCCTTTAGAATGACACCAACACAAAATGGGCTTATAACCGCACCGGTGCATTACACTTCATTAACTGCACTACTATATCAATGATATATAAAATTTAACATAGCAGTGCATCGAGTTTAATCAATCACCCCTGGGCATACTCGAAACATAATTCCTCGGAGAGTCAATGTTTAAACGCACCTTAATACTTTATAATAAATTATATGCATCGAATAAATCATACTGGTGTCGTTGCATATTATGCCTCCGTGCACCTAAATGTCCCAAAGTGCATTGAAGTAGGGTAAATTAAAAAAAAAAAAATACCAGATTGATTTTCATTGTTACAGTTCATCCTGTACTTCCATACTCTCAAGCAATCACCAATTCTCACCTTTCTTCTTAAGGTTCCCTATTTCTGGTGCTCTACACCGACTTGAATATCTCCGTTAGTGGATTCCACATATTTCCAAAATTTGGAAATTACCACAAATTTTCATTTCATCTCAATGGTGCAACCATGCCTCCTTAGGATAAAAGAGATGAAGAAAATTATTTATTACCTTCCCATTTTCATTTTCATCCATTCAAAATTACAATTTAGTTTAAAATTTGTGATTTTTTTCAATTTTTTTCCCAATTTCACGCAGTGCACCTGAACGGTTTAGATCACGTCAAAGAAATGTGTACTATGTTAAATACAAAGTGATAAATGCCTCTGGTGCACCACATAAATGTACGCACTGATGTGGTTCACTTAAGTGCACCATGATGAATTATTAAAAACAAAGCATTGCGTCCTTTAGAACGCCTCAAAACTGAGGTACAATGGGCTTCTACCCACACCAACACAATTCACTTCATTAACTGCAATGCTAGCTCAATTATATATAAAATTTAACTTAGTGATGCACCAATTCTAACCAACAAAACTGGGGTGTACCCGAAAAATAACACCCCGATGCATCAATGTTCAAACAAATCGCCATACTTTACAAAAAACATACACACACTGAATAAATCACTCCAGTTTTGTTTAAAATTATGCACTGCTATACTTCACTAAAAAAATAATATTGCTAACATAGAGATTTATAAAATTTAACATAGCGGTGCAACCATTGTAATCCAACGCACTGGTAATGTATACAGAAATGCACTGGGACATATATTGCCCAATTTTTCATAGCAGGGCATCTCATTAGATGTCTCATTCCTGATGCTCTATCCTTTACAACATGGTGACTCCTTCAGAATTCCCCGAAACTGACACAAATTGGGATTCTACCTGCACCGACACATTTCACTTCATTAACTGCACCACTGGATCAATGTATATGAAAATTTAACCTAACGATGCACAAATTTTAACCAACCACACCAGTGCAAACCATACGCATAATGCCTCGACAAATAAATGTTCAAACTCACCACCATATTTTATAAAACACATACACACATCGAATAAATAACATCGGTTTCATTTAACATTAACCACTGGTACACTTCTCCTAACTAAAAACACCACTAACATAATGATTTATAAAATTTAATGTAGTGGTGCATCCATTGTAATCCAATGCACTGGTACTGTATACAGAAATGCACCGGGACATATATTGCCAAAATTTTCATAGTGGAGCATCTCATTGGATGCATGGTTTCTGATGCTCTATCGTTGAAAACGCATCGATGTACAAACCATCATTTCTCTACTATCATGGTGGTGTCGGTGCGTTAATAGTAACCCATTGGACTACTTCAATTGTGATAATGAAGTTTAGCTTAGCGGTGCCCATTAGTCTAGCAAACACACCGATGTCATAAAGTAAACATCATCGGTAGCAACATGCTACTTCTCTGCTAGACATGGCACACAAGTGCATTCAATTTAACAAAGGGCACCGTGGATTTGTGCACTATAAAGTTTAGCGTTGTAGTGAGTCTTTGTTAACGAGATGAACCAATATTAACAAAAGAACTTCGTCGGTGTAGATAGTCCTATGGGACAAACTTCTTAGCGGTGTTGTTGTTTTGAGATAGTGTATAGGCCGTAGTGGTGGTGTAAATATTTATTTGCAAAAAAAAACTAATTTTGGATTTTTTTAAATACACGTTATTTATATATGTTTTTTTTTATAATTTCAATTTATTTTATCTTTAAATATGTTCCTAACAATATTTTTGTGTGACTCAGAGACAACGACTATGAGAGAATAAGGAGGTGGATTGGTGATCCATATGGATATTGGTGGCCACCCACCTTTTCCAACTGGCTCAAAACAGTTTTCTAGCAATTTTTGTAATTTACTATTTTTAGCAGTTTTCACTTCCGGAGCTGTTTTGAGGTCCTAAACAATGTTTTTTTGGGGAAAAAAGGGTTTTCAATATAACATTTTCTTAAATATTGTGCCTAAAATTAATCTCCTCAATTATACCTTTCCAACGGGCTATCATACGACTAAAACAAAGATCGTATGCAAAAGTTACGACCCTGGGAAGTTGATGTACTAACTTACCCAAATGGGGCCCGCATGACTTTTGACACTTCATCTCCTAGGGTTAGGTTTTTGGATGTCTAGCGTTTTTGAAATTCCCGCTGATTGTAAAACTTCCTTCATAGCCTCATTGCAATGATCTTCTTGTGAATGAGCGCAGGCGTCACATCTCTTCTCAGAGATAAGCCGCCACCATTCCAGCAAGCTTGTTTCCGCTGCATTTTACAGTTTTCATCTTATTTCGTTATTGAATAGAAAATAAATTTTACTGTATCTATGTTATTTTTTGTTAAGAAACTATTAATAATCTGTATTCATTTCGTTATGCTCATAAAATCTAGATCAGTGGTATCACATTGGTCTAATCCTTGTCGTCTTAATGCATGTCCCCAATGAGGTCGGAGTACAAAGAGTTGGGTCTCAAGCTTGTTTCTCTTGAGGAAAAAAGATATCGCGTGCCCAAGCGACCTCTCATGGTAGGAGAAAATAAATATGAAGGGACATAAGATCCTTTAAAACTATTGATTGAGGAATCCCTCACACAACAGAGGAACGAAATGATGGATAGTTTCACGCAAATTCTTTGGCGACTACCAACAAGCGACACATCTTCTTCAAATGGAGGCGACATACCCTTCAAGGTACAGATAAACTTCGATATTCCTATATTTGAAGGTCAAATAGACACAAATGTCATATAAAAGTGGTTGAATCTACTAGAAGGGTATTTTTCTGTCCATAGCTTTTCGAATAGAGAAAAGATTCCTTTTGTACTCCTCAATGTCGTTCCCGATGTCAAAGATTGGTGGGAAACTTTCTCTGAGAAAAAGGAAACAGAGAAACCCTCATTATTTACAGTCAAAACCACCTGGGAATCCTTTAGGGATGCTATTAAGGAACAATACTACGCTTTCAAAAGTTAAGATGACCTATATACCATATGGACCACACTGCGGAAAGAAAGAGACCAAGCAGTGCCATATTTCAAAAATATGTTCCATACCTTGCGCACCAAGCTGGGTATCAAAGATTCAGAGTGACATTTGGTGCTCAAGTCTCTCGGTGATCTACATAGATACATCTAGACCGAAATGGAATTTCTAGACATCTCATCCTTGGGCGCGTCCTACCAATATGCCATCAAAATCGAGCAGAAATTCAAACAAAAGACGTGGCAATTTGGGTATAGGAACCATTCACAACAAAATCCAAGAAAGGGCGGCCCCAACCCATAGAACAAAGGATAAAGAAAATATGGATAATATCAGGATAACCAGTCCAAGCTGCAAGCAAAGAATGACACCGAAAAGAGAAACAAAGATACCGGGAAGTGGTTCGACTTCCATAAGATCCCTTGGCATAATACTGCTAACATCCACTCAAAGCAATCACTAACGGACGAAGTGAAAGCCTCTGAATCAGACGTGGATTTTGACTCTGAGCCAGAACCAAAAAGGGGAATAAGACTCATTGACGTGGAACCCAGTGCCACCAAACTCTAGCTTGGTGAACCAAATGAGCCAGAATAAGGAGATCACCTCTTCCATTCACATATGTGGGTAAAAGGCACCTTGTTGCACTTCATCGTTGATAGGGGTAGCTAGAAGAACCTCATCTCAGTAGAGGTTGTCAAGAGGCTGGCCCTGCCGACAATGTCGCACCCACAATCCTACACCATTCGATGGCTCCGCCAAGAAAGCGATCTTCACGTCAGCCAACACTGTCAAATATCGTACGACATCAAGCCCTTCAAAGACGAGGTATTGTGTGATGTTTCTCCTCTCAAAGTTTGTGATGTTCTTTTGGGCCAACCTTATTTATGGAAACATCATGTTGTATATGAGTCTAGGCCTCGTAGTGTTATTATTACTTTGAACATGAAATTGTATAGGATACCCGAGGCAGTCTCACCTAGTGCTATTTCCTTGATCTCTACTAAGAAATGCAGGAAGGTCATCTCTCAGATGGGGAAGTTTGTCTTCTTCGTGATTCACTCTCAGAATAAGAGAAAGATCACATCCATATCCAGGGTCTCTGCGACCGACCTCTCCACACAACAGAAGCAATTAGATAAGGTTGTGGAAGAATACTCATATATATTCTCCTCACCTATAGGGGTACCTCTACACTGCCAAGTCAAGCACCCTATCGATCTGAACCCTGACGCACCGCTTCCCAATGGGCCAATCTATCGTCGCTCTCAGTTAGAGCATGAGGCGATCAAGAAACAAATCCAAGAACTTCTCCACAAGGGGCACATCCATCCTTTCTCATCACCTTGCGAGAACCCAATCGTGTTGGTACAAAAGAAAGATGGAACCTGGTGACTCTGCATTGATTACTAGGCTCTGAATAAAATCACAGTCATAAACTGGTACCCGATTCCCCGAATCGATGACCTCCTTGATCAACTCTTGGGGGCCAATTACTTCAGTAATATTGATCTGAATTCTGGCTACCACTAGGTCCCGATAGAAAAGACAGATGTATGGAAGACCACCTTCAAGTCAAAGGAAGGACTTTTTGAATGGTTGGTCATGCCCTTTGGTTTGACAAATGATCCAACAACTTTCATGAGGATGATGGATGATATCTTGCGAACATTCACCAATACTTTTGTAGTGGTGTATCTGGATGATATTCTCATTTAAAACAATACTTGGGTCGAACACTTACAACATATTCAACAGGTTTTGCACAACTTGCAGTAACACAAGATATATGCCAACTTGGAAAAATGCTCCTTCGGCATGGACAGGGTCCATTACATGGGAAACATCACTGATCAACATGGCGTACATGTGGATCCAGCCAAGATCCAAGTCATCCGTGACTGGCCAGCCCCAACCACACTCACTGAGCTTCAAATATTCTTGGGCCTTGCCAATTTCTACCTCATGTTCATTTTGGGATTCTCCCATATTGCATGGACCCTCAGCCAAATAAATAGGGGTGGTGGTGAGGAAAAATTTGCGTGGGGACGGTCCTAACAACAAGCGTTCGATTATTTGAAGCAATGCTTGTTCTCAACCCAAGTGCTTTCACTACCATACCTGCATAATCCCTTTGAGATCAAGACAGATGCTTCAGACTATGTTTTGGGTGTCATTCTCACTCAGCACGACCACCCCGTGGCCTATCATAGTGAGAAACTATTAGATGTTGTCTGTAAGTACCCTACTTATGAAAAATAAATGTACTCCATTGTGCAAGCCAGCTGTCAGTGGAGACATTACATTCTTGGGAATGAGAAATTCATCCACACTTATCATAAGCCACTACAGTTCATGCATACATAGTGCAAATTGCGGAATGACCTCCATCAAAATTGGTCCACATACTTGCAACAGTTCCACCTCAAAATCAAGTATAAAACAAGAAGCATCAATTGCGTCCCTGATTTCCTTAACATACCACCAGTCATGGAACTCACCATGGTGCTAGACTCTTGCAGCCATGAGAACTCTGGATGGCTCCAACTCTATGAGACAGAACTAGACTTTGCCACCACCTACTAAATGTTGGGTGCAAACTCAGTTGTCGATAATTTCCATCTTCAGGATGGGTTTTTGTGTCGTCTAGGCCATATCTGTGTTCCATCAAGCGAGTGAGCAAAGCTGATCTTGGAATCCCACTACATTTGGTTAGCAGGACACTTCAGCATCGAAAAGACAGTGGCGATGCTACAAAAACATTTCTACTGGCTGAAACTTCGACATGAGGTCAACAAGTATATTAGGTCCTGCACTACTTGTGTTATTGCCAAACCGACCACTAAGAAACAGGGCTTGTACACCTCTCTTCCTACTCCTGACAGGCCATGGGAATCCATCTCAATGGACTATATGTCAGGCCTCCCATCCACCAAGAGGGGAAATGACTATGTTTTTGTGGTTGTTGATCACTTTTATAAGATGGCGATTTTGTTGGTTGTGGAGCCTGATTATCTTCCTGATTCAGAGGTCTTTTGTTTTCAGCCATGTTTATACCCCATGAAGTATTTACACCCCAAAATTATGTACACTCTTCCATGTAGGGGAGTGCAGATGGGGGTTACCCGCTCTGCGGGGTTCGGGGGGGATATTCCCCCAGCTGGGGGGTCTGGGGTCAAATCTCCTGAAGGAAAAATTGCCTTGTAAATGTATATTGTAATTTCATTGTAAGTATGGACCGTTCATTATAAGGTCGCAGATCTAACTGTAGAAATTATGTTAGAGTTTTTTTATCTAGAAGGCAACCCTCTGTTATGAGGGAAATGTATTGCGGCTATGCATTATGACGAATATTGTTTTATCAGATAGGAGACTGTGAGAGAAAGAAGAGGAAGTTACAATGGGTTTGTTGTAGGTTGTATCCATTCATTTGTTGGATAATAATAAAGGAATGACTTGGAAATTTCTTTGGTGGACGTAGCCCACACTGGGTGAACCATGTATTTCTGTGTCTCTATTGTATTGTGTATCTTCTGTGTTTTATTTCCACATTTGTTTTATTTTATTGATTCGCGATCCTACTTTTTCTAAGAACTGGTATCACAGTGAAATGTAACTTGTAGGAAAGGAGGGTTCCTGGTTCGAGTGGGACAAATGACGGAAGATGAAAAGTTTAGGGTCGAGACATTTAATAGCCAAAACTACCAGTTATGGAAGATGTAGATGGAAGATTACTTATATCAGAAGGATCTATTCCTACCATTGGGTGGAGTAGCAAAGAAGTCGATGGTCATGAAGGATGAAGAATGACATATTCTTGATAGAAAGGATGTAGGAATGATACGATTGAGCCTGACAGCGTCGATGGATTTCAATATTTTGAAAGAAAAGAGAACAAAGTCTTTGATGGATGCATTTTCTAAATTTTATGAAAAACCCTCAGCATCCAATAAGGTATTTATAATGAAGAGATCATTTAATATGAAGATGTCAGAAGGTGGGTCTGTTGTAGATCATTTAAATGATTTTAATAGGGTTACTAATCAACTAAGTTCTGTAAAAGTGGACTTTGATGATGAGGTTAGGGCTCTTCTAATCTTGTGCTCATTGCCAGAAAGATGGAACGACTTGGTCATGGCTATAAGTAACTCTGTCTCTTGTTCAAATACTTTAAAATTTGATGATTTTGTTGGTGTTATCCTTAGTGAGGAAATGCGACGGAAAAGAACAAGTGATACATGAAGTAATGTGTTGAACATGGAGAATAGGGGAAGAAAAAAGGATAGGGGAAAGGGCCCAGGGAATCGCAGGAATTCTAGGAAGGGAAGATCCAAATCCATACTTGGAAAGATAGAGTGTTGGAATTGTGGGAAGAAAGGACATCTGAAGAAAGGCTGCAGAGCTCCAAAGAAACAAAGAGATGGACAACAGGAGAGAAATCAAGAAGCAAATGTAACAGGTGATGTGTTACAAGATGATTTGATTCTTTCTGTAGATAATATTTACGAGTCTTGGGCAGTAGATTTAGGGGCTTCATTTCATGCCACACCCCATAGGAAACATTTTCTAGATTATGTTCAAGGTGATTTTGGATAGGTTCATTTGGGTGATGATGCACCATGCAAAATTGTTGGAATGGGAAATGTAAAAATAAAGTAACATAATGGAAACCAATGGTTGTCGAAAGAGGTAAGACGTGTTCCAGATTTAAGGAAAAATATGATTTCAACAGGGCAGTTGGCAAGTGAAGGTTGTATATCCATATTTACAGATAAGACATGGAAGGTCATCAAAGGATCATTGGTGATAGAAAAAGGAGAGAAGGTAAGTACATTGTATTTATGTACCGGTAATGCTGACTCTTCTATATCTTTAGCTTCTACAGGAGTGGATACAACACTGTGGCATCATATGCTTGGAAACAAGAGTGAGAAGGGAATGCAGATACTTCACAAAATAAATTTGTTTCCAGATCTTAAACAAATTGATTTGGACTTCTGTGAGCATTGTGTTTATGGAAAACAAAATAGAGTTAGATTTATTAGAGTCAGAAAAGAAAAGAAGAATGAAAGGCTAGAGCTTGTGCATACAGATGTAGGGGACCAACTCAGGTATCATATCTTGGAGGCTCTCGTTACTATGTTACTTTTATTGATGATGCAACTAGAAAAACTTGGGTTTAATGCATTCGACAAAAATATGATATTTTTGATACTTTTAAGAAATGGAAAGCTTTGGTTGAGAATGAGATAGGAAAAAGTTTGAAGTGTCTCAGATTAGATAATGGAGGTGAATATTGCAACAAGTATTTTGATTTTTACTTTTCATACCATGGGATTCATAGAGAGAAGATAGTTCGAATAACACCACAAGAAAATGGTGTGTCAGAAAGGATGAACATGACAATAATGGAGCGTGCAAGGAGTATGAGATTGCATGATAGTTTTCCGTTACAATTCTCGACAGATTCTGTAGATATTGTTGTTTAATTAATAAACATAGGAGCTTCAAGATCTTTGGATGGTAGAATTCCAGAAGAGAAATGGATAGGAAAAAAAGTAAACTATTTTTTTTTTTTGAAAACTTTCGGTTGTGAAGCATTTGTCCATATTGATAAAGAAAATAGAACAAAGCTTGAGGAAAAATCCAAGAAGTGTACCTTTATTGGATACAATGTTAACGATTTTGGTTATCGCTTATGGGATTATGAAAATAATAAAATCATTAGGAGAAGAGATTTCATATTCAATGAAAAGGTCATGTACAAAGATCAGTTGCAAGGAAAGAAATGGGAAAAAGAAAAACAATAATACACAGTGCTTGATGAGATCACTGAAAAATAAATTCCAAAGGAACCAGAAAATCAAAATGCACAGCAACAGGAGCAACATGTACCTCAAGCACCTGCAAGTGTTGTTAGAAAATTTACCAGGTTAAGTATACCCCCTGAACGATACTCTCCTTCATTGTATTATTTATTGTTGACTGATTCTGGTGAACCAGAATGTTATGAAGAGGCTATGCAGGTAGACACCAAAAATAAGTGGGAGAAAGGCATGAAAGAGGAAATGGATTCCTTGGAAAAAAAACAGACTTGGGACTTGGTTCAATTGCATACGGGAAAAATATCATTGCAGAATAAATGGGTTTAGAAGTTGAAGGAAGAAGATGGAGGATAAAAGAGGTACAAGGGTAGACTTGTTGTAAAGGGGTTTGCACAAAACAAAGGTATATATTTGGATGAAATATTTTCTCGTGTTGTTAAAATGAATTCAATTAGGACTATTTTAAGTCTCGTGGCAGTAGAAGATTTGCATCTTGAACAATTAGATGTTAAAACAACTTTTCTCCATGGGGATTTCGAGGAACAGATTTATATGCAAAAGCCACAGGGGTATGAGGTCAAAGGGAAGGAGAAATTGGTATGTAGGTTGAAGAAGAGATTGTATGGCATAAAGCAAGCTCAAAGGTAGTTGTATTCAAAGTTTGATAGGTTTATGACAGAACATGGTTATAGTAGATGTCATTCTGATCATTGTGTTTATATTAAAAGGCTAGAAAATGGAAGCTATATTATATTGCTATTATATGTAGATGACATGCTTGTTGCAAGGTCTAATATGCAGGATATAAATGTGCTCAAGAAGAAATTAGCTAATTCATTTTCAATGAAGGATTTGGGTGTTGCAAAGAAAATCCTTGGTATGAGAATATCAAGAGACGAGAAAAATCATAAATTGACATTGTCTCAGGGTGAGTACATAGAGAAGGTGTTGGAAAGGTTCATAATGCAGAATGCAAAACCAGTTAGTAAACCTTTGGCCAACCATTTCAAATTAACTAAGGAAATGTGTCCCAAGACACAGGAGGATACAAAATACATTTCCAGGGTCCCTTATTCATCAATTGTTTGAAGCTTGATGTATGCAATGGTTTGCACAAAACTAGATATTGCACATGCAGTGGGAGTTGTGAGCATGTATATGAACAATCCAAGTAAAGAACATTGGGAGGAAGTAAAATGGATTCTCAGGTATTTGAGAGGTACTTCTACTCATGCATTATGTTTTGGAGGTTCAGACACTTTTATATAGGGATATGTTGATTCAGATATGGTAGGTGATAAAGATAGCAGGAGGAGCACCACAAGATATGTTTTTACTATAGGTGGAACAACAGTAAGTTGGATTTCGAAACTACAAAAGGTTGTTTCACTTTCAACAACAGAGGCAGAGTATGTTGTTGCTACAGAGGCTAGTAAAGAAATGATTTGGTTACAAAGGTTTATGGAGGAATTGAGAAAGAAGCATGAGAACAACAGGTTGTACGATGACAGTCAGAGTGACATTCATCTTGAAAAGAACTCATCCTTCCATTTGAATACTAAGCATATACAACTAAGGTACCATTTCATATGATCTATCTTGGAAGATGGAAATTTGAAGTTGGAAAAGATACACACAAGCCAGAATCCTGCAGACATGTTAACAAAGGGAGTAACCAGGGAGAAACTGAGTTCTTTCTTAGTTTCAGTTGGTATTCAAGCATGAAGGTGAAGATGATAATTTTTCTAGGTCCAATAAGGTTTAGATTCCATCATATACAAAAACGATGGAGTTGTTGAGATCAGTCTCCAAGTGAGAGATTGTTGGTTGTGGAGCCAGATTATCTTCCTAATTTAGAGGTCTTTTGTTTTCAATCATGTTTATACCCCATGAAGTATTTACACCCCAAAAGTATGTACACTCTTCCACGTGGGGGAGTGTAGAGGGGGGTTACCCCCTCTGCGGGGTTCGGGGGGCCTATCCCCCCGGCTGGGGGGTCTGGGGGAAAGCGGGCCTCCGACGGGGGTTCGAGGGAAGCATCCCCCAATTAGGGTTCGAGGGAGAAGCCTCTGAAGGAAAATTTTCATTTTAATTGTATATTGTAATTTCATTGTAAATCTGGACCATTCATTATAAGGTCACAAATCTAACGATAGAAATTATTTTAGGGTCTTTTTCCCTAGAAGTCAACCCTCTATTATGAGGGAAATGTATTGCAGCTATGCATTATGACAAATATTATATTCTGAGATAGGAGAATGTGAGAGAAATAAGAGTAAGTTACAACAAGTTTGTTGTAGGTTGTATCCCTTCATTTGTTGGATAATAATAAAGGAAGGACCTGAAAATTTCTATGTTGGACGTAGCCGACACTGGGTGAACCACGTATATATGTGTCTCTATTGTATTGTGTATCTTCTGTGTTTTATTTTTGCATTTGTTTTATTTTATTTCTTTGCAATCCTATTTTTTCTAATAGATTTTGGTTTCCTGCAAGAAGAGCATCACAATAGAGGCCACTGCCAAGATCTTCTTTGCACGAGTCTGGGTACATTTTGGAATCCCACAAACCATTGTCTCAAATCAAGACAGTCGATTTCTCAACACATTCTGGTCGAGCCTTTGGTCACTACTGGACACCAAGCTCACCAAATCCATGACCTTCCACCCCCATACAAATGGCCAAACCGAGGTTGTAAATCGAATGATTGTGCATGTCCTTCACATGTATAATTCAAAGAAACCTCACACATGGGATGAAAGCCTTCCCTATGTCCAACATAGTTACAACCGAGCCCTGCATAGCTCAACCAACCACAACCCCTTTCAGTTGGGGTTGGGATTCCAACCATTGGGTCCCATAGATGTTGCACTTCCCCTTGCGGTCACCTCGATCGACTCATATCCTGCTCCAACTGAAGCTGACAAATCCACCTAGTTCATTGAGCGGATCCAACACATCTGTCAACAGGTTCGGGATATCCTATAGAAGTCCAATGGCAAGTACAAACAACACCATGATCAACATTAGGTGCCACATAAGTTTCATTTGGGCAACAAACTTTGGTTGCACTTGCAGAAAGAATGCCTTACAAGACCCCATTGGAAGCTTCGCCCACTTCGGTATGGGCCATACACTATCACCAAGGACATGGTGGATAATTATTTTGAGCTCAACATTCCTCCTTTCCTTGTCCTGCACCCAATGTTCAACGTGGATCTCCTTCGCCCTTATTTTCCACCATTATTGGACACCTCAGAAGTAGAAGAACAACTAACACCAATAGAGCTCAACCTCGACAACATACAACAAGCATTCAATGAATAGATTATGGACACACAGATCAAGGGCACTCGACAACAAAGGATCCAATGTTATCGAGTCGTCAAAGAAGGGAAGCTCCTGCACCAAGGCAAGTGGCTCACCAGGGGCCAAATTCAGCAGAAATTTCCTCATTTGATGGGGGACCTCAACGTAATGGATGTTGGTTGTAGAGCCTAATTATCTTCCTAATTCAAAGGTCTTTTACTTTTTTCCATGTTTGTACCCCATGAAGTATTTACACCCTAGAAGTATGTACACTCTTCCACGTGGGGGAGTGCAGAGGGGGGGTACCCCCTCTGTGGGGTCCGGGGCAAGCTATCCCCCTAGCTGGGGGGTCTGGGGACAAGCGGGGGTTCGAAGGCAGCATCCCCCGATGGGGTTTCGGGGGCGAAGCCCCTGAAGGAAAAATTGCCTTGTAAATCTATATTGTAATTTCATTGTAAATTTGGACCATTCATTATAAGGTCGCAGATTTAACGGTAGAGATTATGTTAGGGTTTTTTTCCCTAGAAGGCAACCCTCTTTTATGAGGGAAATGTATTGCGGCTATGATTGATGGTGAATATTGTATTATGAGGAGTATACTGTGAGAGAAAGAAGAGGAAGTTACACCGGGTTTTGCTGTAGGTTGTATCCCTTCATTTGATGGATAATAATAAAGGAAGGACCTGGAAATTTCTCTGGTGGAAGTAGCCCACAGTGAGTGAACCATGTAAATTTGTGTCTCTCTTGTATTGTGTATCTTCTATGTTTTATTTTCTCATTTGTTTTATTTGAGTGCTCCACGGTCCTGTTTTTCTAACAATTGGTATCAGAGCGAAAGATAACTCACAAGAAAAGAGGGTTCCTGGTTTGAGTGGGAGCAATGTCGGAAGATGGAAAGTTTAGGGTCGAGAAATTTAGCGGCCAAAACTACCAGTTATGGAAGATGCAGATGGAAGATTATTTATATCAGAAGGATCTATTCCTACCATTGGGTGGAGTAGAAAAGAAGTTGACGGCCATGAAGGATGAAGAATGGGAGATTCTTGACAGAAAGGCTCTAGGAACGATACGGCTGAGCCTGGCAGCTTCGGTGGCTTTCAATATTTCCAAAGAAAATACAACTAAGGGTTTGATGGATGCATTGACCAAATTGTATGAAAAACCATTGACGTCCAATAAGTTATTTCTAATGAAGAGATTATTTAATATGAAGATGTTAGAAGGTGGGTCTGTTGCAGATCATTTAAATGAATTTAATATGGTTACTAATCAACTAAGTTCTGTAAAAGTGGACTTTGATGATGAGGTCAGGGCTCTTCTAATCTTGTGCTCATTGCCAGAAAGCTAGAACAACTTGGTCATGGTTGTAAGTAACTCTATCTCTAGTTCAAATACTTTAAATTTTGATGATGTTGTTGGTGTTATCCTTAGTGAGGAAATGCGATGGAAAAGAACAGGTGAGACATTAGGTAATGCGTTGAACATGGAGAACAGGGGAAGACAAAAGGATAGAGGAAAGGGCTCAGGGAATCACGAAAATTCTAGGAAGGGAAGATACAAATCTAGACTTGGAAAGATAGAGTGCTGGAATTGTGGGAAGAAAGGACATCTGAAGAAAGACTGCAGAGCTCCAAAGAAGCAAAGAGATGGACAACAAGAGAGAAATCAGGAAGAAAATGTAACAGGTGATGTGTTACAATATGCTTTGATTCTTTCTGTAGATAATATTTCTGAGTCTTGGGTAGTAGATTCAGGGGCTTCATTTCATGCCACACCCCATAAGAAACATTTTCTAGATTATGTTCAAGGTGATTTTGGACAGGTTCATTTGGGTGATGATGCACCATGCAAAATTTTTGGAATGGGAAAGGTAAAATTAAAGCAACATAATGGAAACCAATGGTTGTTGAAAGAGGTAAGACATGTTCCATATTTAAGGAAAAAAATAATTTCAACAGGGTAGTTGGAAAGTGAAGGTTGTATATCCATATTTACAAATAAGACGTGGAAGGTCATCAAAGGATCATTGGTGATAGAAAAAGGAGAGAACATACATTATATTTATGTACTGATAACACTGACTCTTCTATCTCTTTAGCTTCTACATGAGTGGATACAGCACTATGGAATCATAGGCTTGGACACATGAGTGAGAAGGGTATGCAGATCCTTCACAAAAGAAATTTGTTGCCAGATCTTAAACAAATTGATTTGGACTTCTATGAGAATTGTGTTTATGGAAAACAAAAGAGAGTTAGATTTCTCTGAGTCAGAAAAGAAAAGAAGAATAAAAGGTTAGAGCTTGTGCATACAGATGTATTTGGACCAACTCAGGTATCATCTCTTGGTGGCTCTATTTATTATGTTACTTTTATTGATGATGCAACTAGAAAAACTTGGGTTTATTGCATTCGACAAAAACCTGATGTTTTTGATACTTTTAAGAAATGGAAAGCTTTAGTTGAGAATGAGACAGGAAAATGTTTGAAGTGTCTTAGATCAGATAATGGAGGTGAATATTGCAGCAAGGAGTTTGATGATTACTGTTCATACCATGGGATTCGTAGAGAGAAGACAGTTCCAAGAACACCACAAGAAAATGGTGTGTCAGAAAGGATGGACAGGATAATCATGGAGCATGCAAGGAGTATGAGATTGCATGCCGGTTTGCCCTTACAGTTCTGCGAAAATGTTGTAGATATTGTTGTTTACTTAATAAATATAGGACCTTCAAGCTCTTTGGATGGTAGAATTCCATTGGAGGAATGGACAGGGAAAAAGGTAAACTATTCTTTTTTGAAAACTTTCGATTGTGAAGCATTTGTCCATATTGATAAAGAAAATAGAACAAAGCTTGAGGAAAAATCCAAGAAGTGTACCTTTATTGGATATGGTGTTAATGATTTTGGTTATCGCTTATGGGATTATGAAAATAACAAAATCATTAGGACTAGAGATTTCATATTCAATGAGAAGGTCATGTACAAAGATCAGTTGTAGGGAAAGAAATAGGAAAAAGAAAAACAAGAATACACAGTGCTTGATGAGATCACTGAAAAAGAAATTCCAAAGGAACCAAAAAATCAAAATGTACAACAACAGGAGAAACAAGTACCTCAAACACCTACAAGTGTTGTTAGAAGATCTACCAGGTTAAGTATACCCCCTGAACGATACTCTCCTTCATTGTATTATTTATTGTTGACTAATTCTGGTGAACCAAAATGTTATGAAGAGGCAATACAGGTAGACACCAAAAAGAAGTGGGACCAAGGCATGAAAGAGGAAATGGATTCCTTGGAAAATAACCAGACTTGGGACTTAGTTCAGTTGCCTATGGGAAAAAGAGCATTGCAGAATAAATGGGTTTACAAGTTGAAGGAAGAAGATGGAGGAGAAAAGAGGTACAAGGCTATAATTGTTGTAAAGGGGTTTGCACAAAAGAAAGGTATAGATTTTGATGAAATATTTTCTCCTGTTGTTAAAATGACTTCAATTAGGACTATTTTAAGTCTTGCGGCAGTAGAAGATTTACATCTTGAACAGTTAGATGTAAAAACAACTTTTCTCCATGGGGATTTGGAGGAAGAGATTTATATGCAACAACCACAGGGGTATGAGGTCAAAGGGAAGGAGAATTTGGTATGCAAGTTGGAAAAGATCTTGTATGGACTAAAGAAAGATCCAAGGCAGTGGTATTTGAAGTTTGACAGGTTCATGAAAGAACAAGGTTATAGTAGATGTTATTCCGATCACTGTGTTTATTTTAAAAAGCTAGAAAATGGAAGCTTTATTATCTTGCTATTGTATGTAGATGACATGCTTGTTGCAGGGTCTAATATTGAGGATATAAATGTGCTCAAGAAGAAATTAGCCAATTCATTTGCGATGAAGGATTTGGGTGCTGCAAAGAAAATCCTTGGCATGAGAATAACAAGAGACAAAAAAAATCGCAAATTGACATTATCTCAGGGTGAGTACACAACGAAGGTGTTGGAGAGGTTTAGAATGCAGAATGCAAAACAAGTTAGTACACCTTTGGACATCCATTTAAAATTAACTAAGGAAATGTTTCCCAAGACACAGGAGGAGATAGAATACATATCCAGGGTCCCTTATTCATCAACAGTTGGCAGCTTGATGTATGCAATGGTTTGCACAAGACCAGATATTGCACATACAGTGGGAGTTGTGAGCAGATATATGAACAATCCAGGTAAAGAACATTGGGAGGTAGTAAAGTGGATTCTCAGGTATTTGAGAGGTACTACTACTCATGCATTATGTTTTGGAGGTTCATACACTTTTCTACAGGGATATGTTGATTCCGATATGGCAGGTGATAAAGACAACAGGAGGAGCACCACAGGGTATGTTTTTACTATAGGTGGAACAACAGTAAGTTGGATTTCAAAATGCAAAAGGTTGTTTCAATTTCAACAATAGAGGCAGAGTATGTTGCTGCTACAGAGGCTAGTAAAGAGATGATTTGGTTACAAAGGTTTATGGAGGAATTGGGAAAGAAGCAGGAGAACAGGAGGTTGTACTATGACAGTCAGAGTGCCATTCACCTTGAAAAGAACTCAACCTTCCATTCAAATACTAAGAATATATAGTTGAGGTACCACTTCATATGATCCGCCTTGGAAGATGGACATTTGAAGTTGGAAAAGATACACACTAGGTAGAATCCTCCAGACATGTTAACAAAGGGAGTAACCAAGGAGAAACTGAGTTCCTGCTAAGTTTCAGTTGGTTTTCAAGAATGAAGATGAAGATGAGAAATTTGCCAGGTCCAAGAAGGTTCAGAGTCCAGCATATACAACATCAGTGGAGTTGTTTAGATTAGTCTCCAAGTGGGAGATTGTTGGTTATGGAGCCTGATTATCTTCCTGATTCAGAGGTCTTTTACTTTCAGCCGTGTTTATACCCCATGAAGTATTTACACCATAGAAGTATGTACACTCTTCCATGCGGGGGAGTGTAGAGGGGGGTTACCCCCTCTTCTCGGTCCGGGGGGGCTATCCCCCCATCTAGGGGTCTGGGAAAAAGCGGGCCCCCAGGGGGGTTCAGGGGCGAAGCCCCCGAAGGAAAAATTGCCTTGTAAATGTATATTGTAATTTCATTGTAAATATGGACCGTTCATTGTAAGGTCGTAGATCTAATGGTAGAGATTATGTTAGGGTTTTTTTCCATAGAAGGAAACCCTCTTTTATGAGGGAAATGTATTGCGGCTATGATTGATGGCGAATATTGTATTCTGAGGAGGAGACTGCGAGAGAAAGAAGAGGAAGTTACAATGGGTTTTGTTGTAGGTTGTATCCCTTCATTTGTTGGATAATAATAAAGGAAGGACTTGGCAATTTCTCTGGTGGATGTAGGCCACACTGGGTGAACCGTGTAAATCCATGTCTCTCTTGTATTGTGTATCTTTTGTGTTTTGTTTCCTCATTTGTTTTATTTTATTGCTCCACGGTCCTGTTTTTCTAACAATGGATACCATTGATTCCTAAGTAGGGAGTATTGATCTATATGGATATCGTTGGCCACCCACCTTTTCCAACTGGCTCAAAACAATGTTCTCACAATTTTGGTAATTTATTATTTTTAGCAGTTTTCACTTCTGGAGTCGTTTTGAGGCCCTAAACGATTTTTTTTTTGGAAACTAGGTTTTCCATATGGAGGTTCCTTCTTTATAGTGCCTAAAATGAATATCATCGATGATACCTTTCCAATGGGATATCATACGCCTAAAACGGAGATCATATGCAAAAGTTACAACCCTGGAGAGTAGATTTACTAACTTACCCAAATAGGGCCCACGTGACTTTTGGTGCTTCATCTCCCAGGGTTAGGTTTTTGGATGTCTAGAGTTTTTGACATTCCTACTGATTATAAAAATGCCTTCAGATCCTCATTGTAATTATCTTCTTGCAAAGGAGCGCTATCGTCACATCTCTTCTTAGAGATAAGCCGCCACCATTCCAACAAGCTTGTTTCTGCTGCATTTTACAGTTTTTAGCTTATTTCGTTATTGAATAGAAAATAATTTTTACTGCATCTCTATTATTTTGTGCTAAGAACCTATTAATAATGTGTATTCATTTTGTTCTTTTCATAAAATCTAGATCATGTGGCGTCAGGTCGAGATGTATGCTTTTGTGCGTGAGTGGGAATCCAAGGAGAGGGATAGCAAGGATTACTCTTGCCCTATTCAAAACATACACATGAATTTTTGATGGATATTGGCCTCTTGAAGTTTTATCGAGAGGGAATATCCATTAGAGGGAACTCTACACTATTACAATAGTTGATTTGTGTATGGGATCATGTGAAACAGGGGTTCAGGGTTAGTCCCAATATGTGGTATCATCGCATGGAGGATGATGTTTGTTTCTTCACTGGGTTTTCTAGGAGGGGGGTGTATTTACCTGATTTCCCTGCACTATTGCTTAGTGTTGTAGGAGAGACCCAACTGGGATATGTGCATATATGGAAGTCCAGATATTTCTTCTGCTTTGGAGTTCTAGCTTAAAGTGGTTAGTTGCGGATAGGTGAATTTGAGAGAGAGGATGTTAGGTGTCTATGTTATATTATCTCATCACTGTCATAGTATATCTTTGATGGGAAACACATTAGTTTATCTATGTCATATTATTTAGATAATTTATTGCGGGAGCCTCAATTGATTACGTGGGAGGATGTTTTCTTGAGATAGTTTTATTGTGCATTAGATCATTGTCGCATTGTTTTGTGCTTGACGATATTCTTCCCATTCACTTCTAAGTTTTATACACTATTATTTTAGAGGGTTCATGTCATTCGGACAGCGGTACCTCTTTTTCTTGCGATACCTATGTTTTAAGTGCGTATGTGCATGTGGGGGAAGTTTATGCCTATGAGTGACCAGTCCAAGTATATCATTACTCCGATGGGAAGGGAGATTATTGATTTAATGTCTAGCGAGGACAATAATGTCCTCCATAATGTAGAGTATCTATATGGGGGGATATTTTGGAGAGGATGTCCAAACATCCAACTTAAAATAGAGGAGCCATTGGATGAGATATCTAATATTATCGTTATGCTTTGATCAATATTTTTGCATATTTTTATGTCTTATTTAATGCACATGTAATTTATTGTAACATTTTTCTTCAATTATCTTATAACTATTATCTATCATTTTGGAGATATTGGCACATATGCTATGGATGTGCCTCCCCAACATGGGGATGAGGTGATGTAGGAGGAAGAGGAGCAACCTCCAACAGTACATAGACCCCACATTCCATGCAGGCCAGATTCAAGAGTCTGACTAGAAGTGGTGGATGAACTATGTCATGTCATGACTAATCATAGAGTGATACGTGTACCCTCTAGAGACATATTATAGGTAGAGGTGCTCTCTACTACATGGAGGAATTTTCTCTGTGACATAACGATGTTGATGCATCATATTGTTGGTGTGGTCAGCCTCATTGATATCTTGAGGGTTGGTGTTCATGATCACACTACATCTATCTCATCAAAAAACCCATCCTCATCCTCTACTCCACCACATGCTCCTCCTCCTTCTCCTCCTGACTCTCCTCCACATGAGTCTGTTGTAGAATCTATCGATTTTCCATCCATGGTTGTAAATGGTTGTTAAATTTTAATATCCAACATAATTATAAAATGAAGGAAAAAAAAAACATAAATGTCCATTATATATACCCATAATAAAATGACACATCCACAATATAAATGTCTAATAAAATCATTTACATGAAATCAGTCTTTGTTTCCATCACCCTAATTATCTTCCTCGCTTGGCATTGTAACATTTTTTTTCCAAAAATCATGTTTACATATTGGATCATGCCTCCGTACATACTACCAATCCCCATCCAACACATTTGGGTAAAAAAACACTTGGTTGCAATGTTTTGGGAAAGAATAAGGCTTCTTCATTTTAACCCACATTTTTTTAGAGTTAATACATATATGCCCACTATTGATGCAAGAGAATCATCAACAAAGAACATGTGGAGAGACAAAACAACACTATAACGCGCCTTTCAAATTATTTTTGAATATTAAATTCTGGCGTTTCCTGTCAATCTTTTTGAATGAATAATTAGGAGAAGCTCAAATTGGCTTGGAAGAAAACACGATCTGTGAGATCTGGGAGCTTCACTCTCATAATTTAATGTAATGAAACTTAAGGGTTAGTTAGTTTTTTTTTTTGAATCTTCTCTTCTTTTAGAAGACGAGTATTTAGAGGGAACCCTAGGATCCCTCCAGGATAAATAGAGGTGTTGTATGCCTGAATGAGGCTGCTACAAATTAGTAGGAGATTGTTGTGATTTAGTTGTTGCTGAATTTTTAGTTATTATTTTATCATAGTTGTAGCCACTTAAATTTGAATGAATATAACAGAGGAAAATTGATCCAATGCATGGTGTTGCTACTTTTTACAGTTCTCTGTTGTTATGAGTTTTCATGAATGCATGAGTTTTACTATGAATGAATAAATTTGTGAAGGTGTGAATAAGTCTCAATTGTTTTTGTTCCTTGAGCTTATGCAAGGAGTACATACTGTATGCAAGGAGTGTGTTTAACAGATTCTTTTTTACTCAAAGCTCAAAAGATATAGCGTGAAATTTCATATGTAGAGTATGCATATCAAATGAAAGGAGTGCGTAGACAGAGTCTTTGACTCGAAAAACTCAGGAGAAACAACTTGGGTTTTCTCATGAAACAACACGAATATCTATTGCGAGCGCATAGATCCAGACATCGACTAAGTGTTGAATTAACCCTGTTATCCCCGATATCTAGGGATAACTAGGAGATCATGTCTCGAGGCCCACATGGTCCTAGACATGGAGTACCGAGAGCAGGAGTGACTTGAGCATGGCCCTGGAGGGCCC
>ML795884.1:0-13257 GCA_009831015.1 Picea engelmannii
ACCATAACAGGATGACCAGATGCAAAATTCACGTTCGAATTCAGCTATATTATATATGTTTCTCAATTTAAAGACCAGAAAGAATAAGGCCTTTGTTAATACTTTAAATTGTGAACATAAGTTGACCGATGCTCTCCATCATCCATTGTTTTGTTTTGTTTTTCTTTTAACTTCCAATTAAACCAATCTGGTCTGTAAGACCTCTTTTCATCGGAATCGAATTTAATCAATATTTAACCTCAGCTATATTATACCTAGTGGAAAAACTCGGCAACGGCAAAAACTCGGCAAGGGTCCTGAAAACATCGCCTCAGAAAAAATCGGCGAAAAAATCGGAAAAACTCGGCAAACATTAAAAAATACATAATTCATTCATTTTTTTTCAAAATTTTAAACATTTTTCAATATATAAAGCAACAACAACATCATATAAACAGATAGGCACATAAATATAGATAAAGAACCGATATATATTATATAGTCGATGCCAAACAAAAACCGATACATCAAAGTCATTACTGAAAGTCTGAAATCAATACAAAATGACATCAATGATCACATATATAAATGTATATGTCCCAAAACCCACTACCCTGCCTTTGCACACCTCAAAAATGCTTGATGGCCTCCACAAATTTCTTCCCTTGCTGCTCCACACAAAAAAAAAAAACAGAATGACAAAAAAAAACGAATCGGGCTCTTTATCCCGCGGCCTGGGTGACTGTGGCGCATTTTTCCGATTTTTTACAATTTTTGCCGCTTTTTTCCCGATTTTTGCAAAAAAATACGCTTTTTTCTCTGACCAAAAACTCGCAAAAAAAAATTTTGAAAAATCAGCAAGCCCAAAAAATCACGCTTTTTCCGATTTTTGCCGATTAATCGGCGATTTCTTCTAATAGGATATTATATATGTTTCTCAATTTAAAGACTAGAAAGAATAAGGCCTTTGTTAATACTTTAAATTGTGAACTTTGATCGATGCTCTCCATCATCTATTGTTTTGTTTTGTTTTTCTTTTAACTTCCAATTAAACCAATCTCGTCTGTAAGACCTCTTTTCATCGGAATCGAATTTAATCAATATTTAACCAAAATTTGATTAAAAAGGTCAGTTTTTAAAATTCCATTTCTTGGTTATGAAATTTCCTAGTTCACTATGATTCCTGTGGGTTAAAATATATGTGGAGAGTTATATTTAAAAAAATTATGGCAGTTGTTTCTCACGGGTTCATAGGCTAGGAAGCCTATGATAAAGTGTTTCCATATTCTATGGCTTGTGTTTTATGGACTATGCAAGTTCTTCCTTCCCATGGGGCGTTGGGTTGTGTCCATCATCCTGTTTCACTATGTAGGTCACGCCACTTTGTCCTGAATTTTGCAATGTCGCTTTTCTTTTTCAGCATATCACTTTCACTATGCAGTTCTATATTTAAAATGAAATAAGAACACCAATGTAGAACACTTGCATTGAACACCAGATAGTATAGGCACCCTGAAAATTTATGGGCTTTTGTATGTGAAAATCACCGATACCCATTTTTAAGCAAGTGTGTTCCCTGAACCAACCCCAAGGGTTAGGTTGATTGGTAGATGCTATTGTGCCAATCCACAGAAGTCTCAGGATTATATCTCATCAGGTCCTTTGCGGTTACCAGCCACCTATGCAATTGGCAGTCAATCTATTATCTGCCTTGTTATCTTTTGGGGTAGCTCGGACAGGTACTACTGCATTGGCAGTACCTGGCATGTTGGCAATGCCTGGCATGTGGAGGTGTCTGAGCGACACTCTCTAGAGTGGCTTTTATGTAATGACTAAAGTGACTTTTGTAAGGTTGAGTGACTTAAGTGATTTAAGTAATCTCAACTGTTGAAATTAATGCAGCTGCAAGAGCCATTCTCCGAAGGATGGCAAAGACCCTAGCTAAGATATAGGGCCCCCAGTACACTCCTGGGGTTCTTGGTTTGGGACCAAGCAGTTAGAGCCATGACAAAAGACCCTAGTAAGGGCCCCCAGTATATTACTGGGGTTCTTGGTCAAGGACCAAGCAGTAAGTCCCTAGATGTGTTATAGGGCCCCTGGATGTGTTTCAAGGAATCCTTGCTCAGTGCTTGGATTGATCCTTGGATGTGTTCCTTGGTGGTTGATGATATTAGTCCCTATATGTTTTCTAGGGCCCCTGGATGTGTTCCAGGGAATCCTTGCTTAACGCTTGGGTCGATCCTTGGTCTTGTACCTTGGTGGATAAGACCCTAGATGTAATCTAGGGCCCCCGGATGTGTTCTGGGGTATCTCGATCTAGGACCAGGCAAGTTCTTGGTTAAGTACCAAGACGTGATGATGTGTGATCCTCTTCTTCTCTCCTGGGATGGTCCATGAGATCTAGGAGCAGCTACGAAGATGGACATGACCACATCATTGATTTTTCCTCTTATGCTGGGATGATAAAAGCTTATAAATTAATCAGGAGACTTATGTGGACAGTTTGCCATTAAAGAAGACCCCTTTGACTTTGTCTTGTTGCCTCCCTTACTTGAGCCTCGTCTCTCTTCTTGTTCATTGTGGTGTTGGTCTTTTATAGTCACTTTGACTTGATTGACTTCCTAATTAATATTTTTATAATTAAAATATTAATTATTATTTTTGTTTTATTTATTTTAATTATTAGGTTTTTAATTAAACCTAAAAAGTAGGGTTAAATTAATTAACCCTAACCCCTTCCTAAACTATAAAAGGAACCTCACCCCTCTCTCATTGATATACATTATTTTTTCTCACACTCACTTACATTGGTCTGATTTTTGGTACGGCCTACTCTTGTACAGTTCAGTTTTTGGTTCAGTCTACTTGGAGGGTTCTCCTATTCATGTTCGAGGGTACGGCCTCCTTGTGTTTTCCTCCTCTTGTTGGTTTGAAGACTCCTTGTGCTGGTGTGAGGTACGGCTGGTTTCTTTTTGTGGTGCATCCCTCTTCCTTTGCTGCTACAGATAGGTGCGGCTCTCTCTCCTTGCTGCTACAGGTGCCACGGCCCCCTTCTCTTCTCCTCCAGCCTGCCACTAGCCTTCCTAGGCTGCCGCTGCTCTTTTCTAGCCTGTTGCTGCCCTCTCTTTGGTTGCCGCTGGTACCCCTCTCATGCTGCTGCTGTCCCTTGTCATCTACACCATTTAGGGCCTGTTATGACAGCCCTAAATCTGTTGTCTTAGGCTGCATATTTGTCTTAGTCTTTGAGGTTTTTATATCAGCCCTACTTGTTGTTAAGCATGCTGATTGGTCTTTGAATTCTTCTTGGCAAAACTGTCCACATAGATCATGATGAGAGATCTACCCATGAGGGTTTGATCCATGACCATTATAGCTTTTTCTGAGCATACAGAAAAGAGGACAACAACACATCAGGAATTTTTGCTCCTTGTTTTTGGCTAAGGTAATGTTCAGATTTTGTTTTTGCTAATACTTAAATCTGTACCTTGTTCAAGTTAAATATTCAGAAATATTTGTTATGTTCATGTTCAGCTCTAGTTAAGATTGGTTCTCTTTTGTAATGTTCAGATTTATTATTTCTGTGTTTAGTCTACTTCAGAAATATTGATTTAATTGCTGATCTATATCAACTGTAGTGAATAAAAATTAAAAAGAATATCACTGTTTCTGTTTTCCCTTAAATTCTAACATCAACGAAAGATTAAGTCGTGACCGTTAGATCGTGAGATCCAAGATCTAATCTTGGCCATTGAGATCTAGGGTTAAGGTTTAGTCATTAGGGGATTATAAAAGCGGATCTAAGGAGAGTGAGAGGCACACAATGAGTGCATAGGAGCAAGAAGGAGTCTTGATCATGTACTTGTGTCTGAGTGGGCAGGGCTAAGGAAGTGGGCAGGGAGCAGCGAGGGAGATAGCAGCTATGAGGGCTAGGCTATCGGTTGCAGCATTGTAATTCCTCCGATGGGCCATTATCCCAAGACAGGAGCCCAAGGATTTTATTAATAAAATCAAACTCATAACTGGTTTTCCCGCAAGGGTTTTTCCAGGGGTGTTTACCCGAATCTCGTGTGCAAATGTGTGAACAGTTTATGTGTTTTAATTGCTTCCACTTATTTTTCGTTGAGTTACCTAGCTGTGCTTTAGTTCAATAAATGTATTTTGCTTGGAATTAACTGTCGGGTGCTAGGTTACAGGAATTTCAACATGCCTTCCATCCGGAAATTCCAGAGAAGAAAGGAGTGAGCTCCACGAGGGCTGGCCTGGTAATGGCATCCCCATTCTTCACTTAAGTGAGTGATGATGGGGTGAGATTGTTTCCTAGGAATAAAAAATATATCCCTGAATTACGCTTTCTGCAAATGAAACTTGCAATTTTGGAGTTCTTCACTTATAATTGACCATGGAGTGAACAATTATTTTCAGAAAGTCCATCAACAACAGTTAAAATCTTGTGGAGGGCATAAATAAACACACAAAAGAAAGAAAGAAAAATGTGTAATTACTAATTACCCGACGCCTAAAGGATCCACCAATTCATTTCCTCCACGYGGGGTRTTTACCCGAATCTCRTGTGCAAATGTGTGAATGGTTTCTGTGTTTTAATTRCTTCTGCTTATTTTTCGTTCAGTTACCTAGCTGTGCTTTAGTTCAGTAAATGTAGTTTGCTTGGAATTAACTRTCGGGTGCTRGGTTACAGGAATTTCAACATGCCTTCCATTCGGAAATTCCAGARAAGAAAGGAGTGAGCTCCACGAGGGCTGGCCTGGTAATGGCACCMCCATTCTTCACTTAAGTGAGCAAGGATGGGGTGACATTGTTTCCTAGGAATAAAAAGTATATCCCTGAATTACGCTTTCTGCAAATGAAACTTGAAATTTTGGAGTTCTTCACTTATAATTGACCATGTGCAAGTGAACAATTATTTTCAGAAAGTCCATCAACAACAGTTCAAATCTTGTGGAGGGCATAAATAAACACACAAAAGAAAGAAAGAAAAATGTGTAATTACTAATTACCCGACGCCTAAAGGATCCACCAATTCATTTCCTCCACGCGGTAAAGACTCCGATGCCATCATTGACTTCCGAGGCAATGCAGATGCATTATTATTTTTTCTTGCCCGTGACTGTACTGCAGGGGCTGCCCTTGCTTCCCGCATTTCCCTGACTCTACGCGCAAGCTGATTAACAAAAAGGACAACATTAACACTCAATTTTATTGTGCAACACATATAATCAAAGAAAACGTTTAGGCTAATATTCACCATTTGGTTATTTTTTACAAATCCAAAAAAATTTTGCCAATTCAAAATGTATTCTTGTCCGAATTTCTATACTGTGAAATTATTTTACTTGAAAATCACAAATTTCTAACTTTTTCTTTTAAATTGTATAAATTCCTTCTAAATCTAGACAATTTCACAATTACTTCGCCAAATATTTTAGGCTTTTTTAATTTCGCTAGATTTTTCTGCAAAATACCATGAAAATTTTACAATGTTTTTGCCAGATCTTTAAGTTTCTGTGATTTTTCCAAATCTTTAAGTTTCTACAAAATCGCTATTTTTTTCCAAATATTTATAAAATCCTTACAGAGTAGAAAATTTAACGTTTTTTCCAATCTTTGAGGTTTCTATAAAATTGCTATAGAGTACAAAATTTAACGTTTTTGCCAAATCTTCGAGAGTTCTACATACTTGCTTTAGTTTTCTCTGAAATATATAAAATCCTAATAAATTTAGATATTTTTAGAATGTTTTTGCTAAATCTTTGAAGTTTCTACAAAATTATATAAGTTTTCTACAAAATATATGGCAACTTTATAAACTTATTAAACTGTACAGACCAAATTTTTAAATTTTCTACAAAAATGCTAAATTTATCAGTAAAATCCTTGTAAATTTGAATAATTTTACAATTCTTTTTTGCTAAATTTCTACACTTACAACTAAAATAAAGTTCCTAAAAAATTTCCCCGCATAAATTTGCAGGAATTTTGAAAATAACTACCTCAGCTTCATCCACACGTTTCCAAGAATCAGGCTCATCTCGGTCCCAGTCACCGTAGTCGCCATCCTTGGCGGCTCCTCGTCGAGAAGCAGCCCTCAAATGAGACGATGATCCTCTTCGTGGTAAGTCGTCGTCGTCGTCCTCCGATGAAATGCTCAGCATCTCAACTTCCGATTCTTCGTCCTCTTCAACAGGAGGGCGGGGTTTGGCCGTGCCTCTTGCAGTCGACGGCGGTGGCGGCTGCTGCGGGGGTTTCTTCAAAGCAGGCACCGGCGGTGGGTTCAAATTGACCGCAGGCTTACTTTGCCTCTGCTGCCAGATGCGCTGATAATTCAAATCCCTCTGCGCCTGCTCCTTCAATGCCATTTGCAGAAGCTCCTCCTCTTCCCGATCGTCGTCGTCGCTCGACATTTCAGAAATTAAGTTTTATATTACAGAAAGGTTTCTTCCCAGGGCTCGGAGGGTTTCTGGACACACGGATCTGCGCTGATGCGATTGAATGGAGGATCGATCTACTCTAAATAATCCCACGAGAACAAAAAGCTTCTACTGGTGTCGATCGTCGCAGTGGGACCATCTGAAATTAATTACTTTGTTTGCATTCGTCAGTGAAATTGGTGTAGGAGATTCGATCCCAAGCCCTGGCGAGGACAGATCGAGCGGAGCTTCCCGTGACGAGTCCAGTCAAAAAGGATACATGTATTTTCGGAGTGATTGAATTTGTTCAATCAAATTATGTAAGGTAGGCTGTCGAATGCGGTGGTGTGGGGAATTCAAAATAACCCCACTCCTTCCTTCTTATACTTATGGCTACAGGAAACTTGGTTGCGGGCAATTATGAAGTTACCACAACATAACCTCTGCCACCGTGTCATCGTCGTATGCAAATAAAGGACTTCGTGCTAATGTAGTCAATACGCTCCGCCCAATTATGTCCTGCAATGTAGCAGCGAAGAAGGTGGGGATTTCTTAAATTTATTGTTGGAACACATCTTTGTGGTGTGAGAAACGCTGATAAAATCAAATAAATTAGTAACGTTCTACTTTATAAGTGACATAAACATACATAGTGACAACAACACAATAAAACATAATAATAATAAAATGGTGTTTTCTAGCGGTTCTACGAAATGGTTTTTTTTCGTCGGAATCCGATGATATAAATTTATACGAATCACTATTTTTTGTGTTCAAAATTCATTTCTGAATGCAGAAATGGATTCAGCAAGCTAAAAAACTACTGGAGCACTTGGATTATACAGAAATAATCACTCAAATTTACGAATTTAACAATTTATCACCGGATTTTGTGCAAATGTCTCCGGAAAAATCATCATTTCGTATAACATTTAGCCTATGGCTAATAAAATGGTCGATTGTTAATTTGAAATTTGAAATGTTCCCTTAAGCAGTGACAAGTAAAAATTCAATTTTTAGAGGGGCGACAAGTGTAGGGGGGCTAATTTGTGATATTGGAGGAACTAAGGTTGTCCATTATGCTTGGGGTCTAGATAATGTTTCTAACAACACGGTAGAGGTTTGTGCCCTTTGGTAAGGCATTAAGCTTGCAAAAGCAAAAGGAATTAGGAAGATAACTATCATGGGTGACTTTATGCTTGTAATCAGGGCTATTATCAAATGAAATATCATCATGAACAACGTCTTCATTGGGGTAATATCTCACTCCCTGGCCCTTCTTGTTGAGTTTGAGAATTATAGTGCATTCCACATCACGTGAAAGCATAATATTGAAGGAGATCGTTGGGCAAAGTATGGATATAGATTGGGAGAAGGTGAAAGTTTAATTAATTGAGAGAACGGGAATTTACCCATACCTTAATATTATGATGGGTTCATTAAAATGGAAGGACATGTGACAACGTTCGGACTTGTATAGCCGTGTGAATGGATGCCTTGCACACTTGTATAGCTATACAGTTATTGAAAACATTAAATTATATTTGTGTGAGTGCCAGTTATTTTGGGAATTGGCTTCAACCATGAGACTCGTTCCTTTCCGCAAATTTGAATCCAAGTGTGGTGTGTCGTGGGATAATTGGACCGAGTTTGTGTGCTTTTTGAGTGACCTATGTTCAGTGTTGGGTATCAGTCTTCAACTGGCCAGAATTCCTCTGGTCTCCAGGTTCCTCCTTTCTAATACCTTTCATTACAAATTTTTGGATTTTGTTATATCGAGCCTTGAGCTTGCAAACTGTCCTTTCTTCTCCGGGTATATCAACTTTGGTTGTGGTTTTGATTATGGTTATGGCAATTTGGAATGTTTTATCTCTCCACATGTTTATAATTTCGGGAGTGAGATAGAAGAGTGTATGTGGTTTAGTGGTCCTAGTTGTTTTCTGCTCTCTGGTTTGGCCATCTCGAGGTTTGGGATTAATGATATTCTGTGGTTGGGAGGTTATGGTATTGTCGTTCTAAATATTAAAGTTGATATTCTCCCTTCCAATTCTCCATATTATGGCAGTGGGTTTGCTCAAGGGCTTTGTAACTATGAATGATATACCTGCACAATTGATTTCAATTTGGGAAGTGGGTTAGTGAGATGTATGTGGACAATTGGTATTGAATGGTTTGTTGCCTCTGTTTTCACAAATTATGGTAGTGGTGTAAGTTGTGGAGTGGGGTTTGGATATAGTGGAGGTTTGCTTGGTTTCAAAATGGAACCATCCTGGAGTGAAATTAAACACATCCTTCGTCATCACAAGGAAATTTTTGAAGCTAATCAATGTGCCCTTAACAATTATCCGTAAAAATGGGGGATCTAGAACAGACTGTGTCAAACCTCACCTATCGTATTGAGAGTCTAGAAACAAAATGTCAGTTTTTTAAATCTTTAGTCTCACCTCAGCATACTTGATCAACATCCATCAACCAAGTGCCAGCAACTTCCCACCATGGAAATACAAAGGAAGAACCAAGGGATCATGGTGGAATTGGAAGAAGACTCTCCATCCCAAAGTGGAGCAGAGGAGGTTCCAGATTATGAATCAATTCATAGTTAATGTTCTATGAAATCATGCTTTTGTTGGGACGGTTGGTTAAAAAACTTTGTTGTCAGACAATATGGAAGTTTTTTTTAAGAAGATATATAGGTTTTATAGTATGACAGTAGTAAGAGAAATATTGGATATGAGCCAAAAATTTGTAAAACTCCTTTTGTTTTTGTTGCTTTGTCCCAACGGAACTATTTATATAATATAAAGCTTCAATTTCTTTTCTTTTTTCTTTTTTTAAATCCAACTTTTAGAGAGGTATCATCTTTGTCTTTGGATTTGGTTTCTATCTTTCAACCGAAGGTTTGGGTTCAACGAATATTTTTTCTCATTCATTATCTTACCTCTCTCTCATGTTGATTTAGGTGGCCTTTGTACCTCAAAAATGACAAGATCTGAACACAAGGACTTATCATTCTCAAGAACAAGCTCAAAACATCGCATTGTGCAACAATAAGGAACACTCTCACATTGAGAAAGAGGTCATATTTGTCTTGGGAGTTTATCCCCAGTCTTTAACAGTAATTTCATGATCCACAGTCTCTATTGTCTTCCATCATTACCCCCATGTATAAGTTAAGGGGGATTTTTAGTCTCCACAGTGGCAAGGGCTAAGCACAGGGGTAGGGCATAGGGGGGAGGTCAACAATGTTGATGCTCACATGCTACTCGGCTACCTCAATGGTGAGGTCACCCCTCAAACTATCGAGGTTGGACTAAACGAGCAAAATAGTTAGTTATGGATTGCTCTGTGCTCAGAGTGTATGACACATGACCCTGGTAGTCTAGTGATGCATCATATGCGTCATTTCCATCTACACCTTGCAAGCCTAGCCTTACTCTACATATGGAGTTTGAGACATATTAAGGAATCATCGTACAATGGAAAATATTGTTGTGATGCACATTTTTAAAAACACATTCATTTCTTCTTTTTCTAACTCAAATAAAGAATTTCAATCATGATAATTTGTCATGTAGTGTTAAACTCAACACCTAGAGAAGAAAAACACCTAGTCGAATGACTTTCAAGGATATGGGAGTGTTAGGGACCTAACCTCCCTAACCCCTCATGTAGGTGAAATAATATAATTCCATGTAATAAAGGCCAATATTAATAAGGCCTGGCAATAAGAAAGAATGAGTCAAATGTAAGAAGATCTACTAAAGCTTTCGCTTCTAGAAGGATCTTCCTCTAGATTGTTCTTTTGGATAGATTTAGTATAAATAGAAGTAGAGGGTATGAGAAATATTGTCTTGGATATTATTGTAATAGAGCTCTGCTCTACTAGAGGTTGCCCCCTCGAAGAGGCAAGTGAACATTGCTTTCAGTAATCAAAGTGCTCTTGTGGTGTTATTCTGGTATTATTGTGGTATTGTTCTGGATATATCATTGTTTCTTTGCCATTTCTAGCTAATTATTTTTGTTCTGCATACCATTTTATATCTAGAATACTACAAGTGGTATTAGAGCACCTTCCTCAGCAGAAAATTGTGGGTTAAATTTTTCCAGGGTATAGACGTATTCCAGTGTCTTAAAGCTACAAAGATCTGTCATTATGCGCATAAACCCGCGGTCGGGGATTCATACACGCAGGAAATACAAGTGGTACTTAAGTGCACATTTGTTGGCCACCCTTGTAACCCATGTTGGTATCCCTTCGAGTGGTAGCGCATCAGACAACACCTGTATACAGATCAACCTAGATCTCCTGAAGCCCTCCATAGATAAATCGATCGGTCGCCTGACTGCTATAGTGTCGTCAAGAACAACACTCGAGAAGATACTCTCTAGTACCTGGGTAGTCGAGTAGTACGGTTAAAGGCACGATCTAGCCTCCTTAGTTGGTGCCCTAAGATATTGGGTCGAGTACTACTGTTGGACCCCACACATATATCAAAGAGCTATAGCACAGGGCAAACCCTTGAATACCCTAACCCTTGGGATGGAATTAAAAACAAAACAGACAAGATATATTGACGTGCAATTGTGTCGTCTGCATTTGGGTTGCGAAATTACTACACATTTCTTCCTATTAAGCATTTGGGCATTTCGTCACTGCAGTATTGTTCAGGTCGGAGTATAACTCCACAAGAGTAAAAAATAAAAAAGAGTATAGTGGTCCCACCAACAGACTTATTTGGGACCTATCCCACTGGGTTCCTCTCTTCGCCCTGATCCTAGTGATACCTATCATTTTTAACCCACATTTTTTTTGTGGACCTGACTCGACTCTGACACCTTTATTTGGCTCCTATCCCTTTGGATCCCCCTTTTCGCCTTGATCGCAGTGTTACTTATCATTTGACACCCTTTTTTCTACGTGGTCCCACCCACCCCTCTAGACCCCTTTTGTTTCTCCTATACCATTTGCATGCTCCTTTGTCCAATTGACTACCACACGAGCCCAAGACCTTAATGCCTTGATTGCTGACAACGATCAGAACAAGGACGCCATCTAGCAGCTCAATTCCAACATTATCTCCATCAATTCAACTATTGAGATCCTCAAGAATGAATGTTCCCACATCAAAGAACTCAAGGAACAATGTTCCCACATCAAAGACCTCAAGGAACAATGTTCCTACCTCAAAGAACACTTCCTAGGCCCTTCCCATAACCCTTCCTCTTATGAACAACCATTTTATCAGGATGACCATGACTCTTCCAATTACCAAGGCCCTCATACTACCCACTTTTCCCAAGACTTCTACCCTCCTAGAATTGAGGTGAACAAATTTGATGGATCAGATCCTACAGGTTGGGTCACCCAAATGGATCATTATTTCTCTTTGCATGAAATTACTCATGATTTAGTCAATCTTCGTTATGGTGTCCTACATATGGATCTGCAACGATGGCAATGGTGGCAATGGTGAAAAAAGGCACGCCAAGGGTATCTTGCTTGGACATAGTTTGTGGCCAGACTTTATGATCGCTTTGACTCTGACACACACCATTTAGGTCGTTTTACCAAGTTAAAGTAGTTTGGGACAATGGAAGACGTTATTGCCGCATTTGAGCACTTGGCTTTCTTAATGGAGGGCATGTGAGATGTTTTCTTCAGGGAATGCTTTATCAATGGCCTCAAAGATGAAATTCGTGCCCACGTTCTCATGGCACGCCCCCAGACTTGCTTGGAAGCTACTCAACGAGCCAAGGAAGCCCAACAGATTGTGTTGTCCCAGACTCGCAAACCCTCCTTTCCTCATCGCCCTAAACCCACCCATTTTTCCCCTTTTGCAACTCCCCTCAAGATCAAGAGATTAACCAGGGCTAAAATGGTTGAACATCAACTCAAGGATCTTTTTTATAATTGTGATGACAAATATTTTCCCAGGCACAAGTGTAAGGAACAAAAGCTTTTTATGGTTGTGACTGAAGATTTTTCTGAAGAAGATGTTGTTGTTCCGTCTGTGGAGGAACTACCACTGCCATCTGACCTCACCCCACTCTCTGACCCACCCGAAGTTGAACCAATGATTTCACTTAATGATCTCAGTGGCTTCTCTACTCCCTGGACTCTCAAATTAATTGGTTACATCAAAAATAGGAAAGTCATCATCCTTGTGGACAGTGGTAGCACCCACAACTTTATTCATCGCCGCATTGCCCAAGAAGTCAATTGTTACATCCCTGCAGTCAATAATTTTCAAATCATGATTGCTAATGGTGGTTCCATAAAATGTGGGGGACGATGTGAAAATGTGCGAATCCAAATTGGTAAGTATCACGTGAAATCCCATATGATTGCTATAGACATGGGAGGTTGTGACATTGTTCTTGGTGTCGAATGGTTACATACTCTCGGCCCCATTCTCATGGATTTTAAGGAATTAACCATGCAATTCCAACAGGAGGGAAAACAATATAAGTTCCAAGGCATCACAACAGGCTCCCCTGAGATCATCAGTTCCCATCGCATGTAAAAGCTCCTAAAAAAAGGTCATTCTAGAATTATCGCCCAACTCCACTCCATTCATGTTGTTGAGACACCTTATGTGCATCCCGACCTCCAATATATCATCTCCCGCCACCAAGTTGTTTTTACCACCCCCAAAGAATTTCCACCTTCTCATGGCGTCCATGATCATGTTGGATTACTGAGAGGGGGCGTGAATCAGTAATAGCGTAATTATAATCCTTTTTCTTCAAATGTTATATCAATGTAGAATTATTATCCAATAATGAACAGTAAGAAATAAACAATCACACACATACACAGTACACCAATGTTTTACGTGGAAACCCAAATCGG
>ML795884.1:26295-85455 GCA_009831015.1 Picea engelmannii
TTCCATATTGACACTAGCCTGTAGAGTCAAATCTTTTGTTTAGATTTTAGCCTCTGAAGCTTATTAAGCTCGACATCCAAGACAAACTTTCTACTCGACGATTTGTAACCATAAATTTGTTGGTGTTTCTTAGAGCCCTTGTTGCAATTCCATCTCTAGTGTCCCCATAATAAAAAACAGTAAAGTGATCTGAAGATTGATTGTGACAAACTATTTAGTAGGGTGCCTATTACAATGTGTGGATGAATGCAAGATCATGGAAGAAGACATGATGAATTTGTTTATGGTATGTTTCACCCTTCATCAAATCATCGGGTTGGAACTAGATTTAAAGGAGCAAGTGGGGAGTCTAGTAATATGGGGATAATGATTTAGGGTTGCTTCCCAAATAGTAAAAAAGAGTATGACATATATGGAGGCCAACTCAAGTGATGAGGAATGGGAGAATGGAGGAAGTAGTTGGCAGAGACAAGTAGAATAAGCTTGAAATTCCCCATCATCAAACAAGATAGTGGTTTGAGGGGGACTTGGGGGAGGAGATCGATATGGAAGGAAAAGGAGAGAAAGGCATGGTATATTGTAGGAATTAGGATGACTAAGAGTTAGTAGACATACGAAAGTAGGCCATAGTTGTTCAGGACATAGTCAATGACGTTAGCCCCTTCTACTATGAGTACAACATGTAAATCCATTGGACTTCAAAAAATGAGATATATCGTTGAGGATCAATATTTCAAGAGGCTCACCTATCTATAAGAGTTGTTTGTCGTATGCTAAAAGGGGTCCCAATTCATCATCTAAAACCCTATGAAGATCCACTAAGGCTATATCTCGCGAAGATAGACATCATCCTCAAATATGTCCTGGAGTGGAATCTATAGGTCCTTGGTCCATGCATTGAAGTCCCTCAAAAGGATCACATCACCTATGTCAAGGACTATATTATATTAGCTTACAAATCTTGGTATGGGCCCCCGGTTGAATCTATGCGTAGAGCATAATCTTGTGAAGTGGAAGGGAGATAATAGATAACAACGAAGATGTCTTGGGGAAGTGGAGATATGTCACTAAATTTAACTCATATAAAGCGTGCAACATCATCGAAGTTGACCATGGTGACTCTACCTTGGAGAGAATCCCAAATATACCAAACAACACCTCTTAAACCCCCAACTCCATCAAAAATTTGGGTCTTCTATTTACGAACTGAAAAACAACAATAACTGAGGGAGTCTGGTATAATCTAAATGGGACTCACGTGGTTGTCAGACACATAGATAATATTTGAGGGCTTATGATACAAATTTATAAATGGAACGAAACAAAATACATATGTATAACAAAGAAACACACAGAGATATAGTAAAACTTGACTTATATTAATAAAGAGACCATATTGAAACTATAAAATGCAGAATGAAACAAACTTGCTCAAATGGTGGCGACTTATCTCTGAGAAGAGATGTGACACCTACGCTCATTCACAAGAAGATGAGTGCATTGAGACTCCAAAGGCCTTTTCAATATAAAACATAAATGATAAAACCCTAAACACCCAAAACCCTAACCCCGAGAGATGAAACACCAAAAGGTTCGTGGGCCCCAATGGGGTTAATTGATACGTCAACTTCCCGAGGATGTAACTTTTGCATACAATCTTCGTCTAGGGTGCTTGATATACTGTTGGAAAGGTCTAGTCAAGAAATACACATTATGTTCAACCTAGCATGTGCCTTCAACTACATGCTACCCAATGTCGAGCCAAAAAAACATTGTTTAGGGCCTCAAAACGGTCTTGGAAGTTTGGGACCAGGAAAACTGTAAAAAAATACCAAAATGGAAAATTATTCTTTGAGCCTGTGGAATAGGTGGGTGGTCACCAATATCCACCTTGATCAGTCCTGCCCCCTTAGGAAGAAATGTTCTCCATTGCGTTGAGCGCCCCCATCAGATGGGGAAAATTCTGTTGAACTTGGCCTCAGGTGAGACACTCTCCTTAGTCCAGGAGTTTCCCTGCCTTGACAACCCAATAAAGTTGGATCCTCGGTTGATGAGGGCCCTTAATCTGAGTGTCCTTGAGTTAATCAATGACTGCTTGTTCCATGCAGTCATGGTGGAGCTCTATCGGTGTCAACTGCTCTGTGATATCCGATGTGTCCAATAATGGTGGGAAGCATGGACGAAGGAGTTCCACATTGAATATTGGGTGCATGCCAAGGAAGGGGGGAATACTAAGCTCAAAATCATTGTCACCCATAGCCTTGGTGATTCTGTAAGGTCAATAGCGAAGTGGACGAAGCTTCCGATGGGGCCCTGTAAGGTGCTCTTTCTGCAAATGCAACTAGACCTTGTCTCCCACTTGAAACTTGTGTGGCACGCAGTGTTGGTCATGTCGTTGCTTGTACTTAGCACTGGATTTCTGCAAAATGTCATGGACTTGTTGGTGGATGTGTTGAATCCATTCAATGAACTTGGTGGCTTTGTCGGCCTCAGACTGAACATGGGACGATTCTTCCTTTGCGGTCGCAAGGGACAGTGCGACATCAATGGGACCCAATGGTTGAAATCCCAGCCCCACTTGAAAGGGGTTATCCCCGAGGGACCCGTTGTCCCATTCTAAGATGATGGTCTATGGTATCCCAAAATGTACCCACACTCGTTCGAAGAAAATCTTGGCAATGGCCTTGTGATACTCTTCTTGCAGGTTGTCATAATGGCCATCTTAGAAAACCGATCAACAACCACAAAAACACAGTCATTGCCTTGCTTGGTTGAAGGAAGGCCAGACATGTAGTCCATCGAGATGGATTCCCAGGGCACGTCGGGAGTAGCCAGAGGGGTGTACATGCCTTGCTTCTTATTGGTTGGTTTGGAAATGGCACATGCAATGCAAGACCCAATATACTCGTTGACATCCTGTCGAATATTCGGCCAATAGAAATACTTTTGTAGTACGACCATGGTATTTTCCATGCCAAAATGTCCTACCATCCGACTGTAGTGAGGTTCCCAAATTAGCTTCACACGCTCACTTGAAGGAACACAGAGGTGGCCCAGATGGCATAACAATTCATCTTGAAGGTGAAATTCAGTGACAGTCACGCATGTTCCCAGCAACTGGTATGTGGTAGCAAAATTGGGATCGCTCTTGTAGAGTTGGGGCCACTCAGAGGCCTCATGTCCACAGGAGTGGAGCACTGTGGTTAGGGAAACAACTGGAGATCAACTAAGGAAGTCAGCGACACGATTGGTGCTCCATATCTTATATTTTATGTTGATATCTAACTACTGCAAGTATGTCGACCACTTTGGATGGCGGTCATTCTACAATTTTCCTTGTGTCTGTATGAACTACAGAGGCTTGTGATTGGTGTGGATGATTTTCTCTTTCCCGATAATGTAAGGCTTCCATTAGCAACAAGCTTATGCAATGGAGTACATTTCTTTGTCATAGGCAGGGTACTTATGGATGAAATTTGATAGTGTCTCACTATGATATGCCACTGGATGACCGTGTTTAGTGAGAATTGCACCCACAACATAGTTTGAAGCATCAATCTCAATCTCGAAAGGTTGTTGCAGATTGGGTAAGGAGAGTACACACGATGTTTCAGATCATCAAACACTTGTTTTTGTGACTCCCCCCACATGAACTTTGCCTTGCCACCACCCTTGGTCAATTGGCTAAGGGCCCATGCAATATGGGGGAATCCCAACACAAACCTGTGATAGAAGTTGGAAAGTCCTAACGAACTCCAAAGTTCAGTCAATGTGGTTGGGGTTGGCCAGTCACGAATGACCTAGATCTTGGTTGGATCCACATGCACACCATGCTCATCAACAATGCAACCTAGGTATTGGACCTTGTTCATGTTGAAGGAGCATTTTTCAAACTTAGCATATAGCTTGTGTTGTCGCACAGTGTGAAGGACCTGCAGAATATGTTGCAAGTGTTCTGTCCAAGTCTTGTTGAATATGAGGATGTCATTCAGATATACCACCACAAAATAATTGGTGAAGGGCCGTAATATATCGTCCATCAACCTCATGAAAGTTGGTGGAGTATTTCTTATACCAAAAGGCATGACTAGCCATTCAGAAAGACCTTCTTTGAACTCGAAAGCAGTCTTCCATACATCGGTCTATTCTATTGGGATCTGGTGGTAGTCGAACTTTAGATCAATCTTACTGAAGCACTTGAACCCCTTGAGTTGGTCAAGAAGGTTGTCAATTCAGGGAATTGGGTATTGATTTCTGACTGTGATTTTGTTTAGGGCCATGTAGTGAACAAAGAGTCACAAGGTCCCATATTTCTCCTACACGAGTAGAATTGGGCTTCCGCAAGGTGAGGAGTTGGGTTGGATGTGCCCCTTTTGAAACAACTCTTGGATTTGGATCTTGGTTTCCTCATTTTCCATTAAGAGAGCAACGATATACTGACCCATTCAGTAGCGGTGCACCGGGTGTTAGATTGATTGAATCCTTGACCTAACAGTGTAGTGGTACCTCGATGGGTGAGGAGAATATGTCTTTGTATTCTTCCACGACCTTATCCACTTGCTTCTACTGCATGGAGAGGCCCTGTCTAGAAGCCATGGATGTGGCGGTGACCTTCTGTTCGCTCTGAGAGATAATCATGAAGAAGACAAATTTCGCGGTCTGGGAAATGACTTTCTTGCATTGCTTAGCATAGATAAAAGAAATGGCGGTAGGCGGAGCTACCTCTGGTATCTTGTACAATTGTTTACCAAGAGTAATAATAAAACTACGAGGTATAGAATCATATACAACATGACGTTTTCACAATTATGGTTGGCCTAAAAGAACATCACAAACTTCAAGGGGGGAAATATCACACAATACCTCATCTTTGAAAGACTTGTTATTGTAGGGCATGTGACACTGTTGGCTAACATGAAGATCTCTCCCTCAGTGGAGCCACTTGATGGTGTAGGGCTAAGGGTGTGGTGTCATCAGTAGGTCCAACCTCTTGACGACCTTTGTTGAGATCATGTTCTTTTGGATTTTGCTATTGACAATGAAGTGCAGTGGAGTACCCTTCACCCACATCTGCAAGTGAAAAATATGCTCACCTTCCTTCGGTTCTTCTGATTCACTTGGCTGGACCTTACCGATAGTGATATTGGCACTATGTTCTACATCAATGATCTGCTTCCCCTTGTCTAGATCTGATTCAGAGTCGGAAGCTACCTCTAACTCTGAGGCTTTCTGCTTGACCACCAACGACTGCTTAAAGCGACATTCATCAATGTTATGCCAGGGGATTTTATGGAATTCATACCACTTCCCAGTGTCTTTCTTCATCTTCTCGTTACCCTACTTTGTTTGCGGCTTGGACTGGTTGTCCTGAGGGGGTTCATCCTTGCTTTGTCCTTTGTTCTATGGGTTGGGGCTACCTTTGTTCTACTTTTGTTGTGAGGAATTTGTAGATCCAAACTCTTTCTTTTTTTGTTTAAATTTCTCTCCTATTTTGACAACATATCGATAAGTCGTGCCTAGTGATGAGATGCCCATAAACTCCATTTTTGTTTGTATGTATCTATGCAGACTTCCATAGTACTTGAGCAACATATGTCGTTCAGAGTCTTTGATACCCAGCTTGGTGCGCATGGTATGGAAGATATTTGTGAATTATGGCATTGTTTGGTCCCTTTCTTGTTGTAGTGTGGTCCATCTCGTGTAATGGTCATCATAGCTTCCAAAATGGTAGTATTGTTCCTTAATAACATCCCTAAAATAATCCCAAGTGGGTGTGACCACAAATATTGCAGATTCCTTAGTGGCCCTTTGATCACAGTAAGTCTCCAAGTAATCCTTGACATGGGTGATAGCCTTAAGGAGCACAAAGGTAATATTTTCTCTATCGAAAAAATTATGGACCGAAAAATACCCTTCTAGTAGATTCAACCACTTATCTAGGGCATATGCATTTATCTGACCTTCAAAAACAAGAATATCAAAAATCACTTGTACCTTGATGAGGGTAGCGCCTCCAAAGTGGTCGCTTTTTGAAGATGTGTCGGTTATTGGCAGTTGTCAAAGGATCTGTGCAAAATTGTCCATCATCTCATTCCTCTGTCGCACGAGGGCTTCCTCGAGCAATAGTTTAAAAGGATCTCCTTCTCCCTCATTTCGGGGTCGGCGAGGATGGTCTTGCAAGGGCTCAACTACTTTGAGTCCCAACTTCTTGTACCTTGAGCTCGTTGGGGACATGCACAAACAAACAAATAAAGAGAAGACCGCTCTAATACCACTGATCTGGATTTATAAATGGAACAAAATGAAATACAGTTGTATAACAAAGAAACACACAGAGATAAAATAAAACTTGACTTCTATTAATGAAGAGATCATGCTGAAACTTAAAATGAAAAATAAAACAAACTTGCTCGAATGGTGGCAGCTTATTTATGAGAAGAGATGTGATGGCTACACTCATTCGCAAGAACATGAGTACAATGAGGCTCCAAAGGCATTTTTAACATAAAACATTAATGAGAAAACCCTAAACATTCAAAACCCTAACCCCGAGAGATGAAACACCAAAACGTTTGTGGGCCTCGATGGGGGTAGTTGATATGTGAACTTCCCGAGGGAGTAAATTTTGCATACGATCTTCATTTGGGGTGCTTGATACACCCTTGGAAAGGTTTAACCGAGGAGTACACATTCTGTTTAGCCTAGCATGTAGCCAAAGGCACATGCTAGGCATTGCCAAGCCAAAAAAACATCGTTTAGGGCCTCAAAACGGCCCCAGAAGTTTGGGACTCGAAAAACTGTAAAAATTGCCAAAATGGAAAACTATTCTTTTACCTAGTGGAATAGGTGGGTGGCCACTAATATCCACCTGGATCATCTTATGTGCGTCATAAAGTGATCATGGGGAGGACTAGAAATCCCTGCTATCATTCTAACACCTAATCAATTTTCCCTAGAACATATTTACACCCTAACAAGGGTGTCATTTGGTAGGTCTAGAACAAGTCCACCTTGGGGGAGGGGAATCCTAACTACTAGATGGGAAACGTTTCACACCCATTTCATGTTTCCATCTCAAAAGTTACAAGTTTATATATATGTCAGCTAGTGGGGCCCAATAAGCCTATAACATCTTATTAACGTGACTTCTTATCAATATCAAACATTCCAAGCACATGCTTTGGGACATGAGCTATTAACATGCATTCCTAGAGGAATCGTAGATTATCTTGCATACCAATAGTACCATAAGAATGAAAAGATTAAACAAACATGCAATTGGAATGATCTATGGATTAGATTACATGAAGATCTTGATATTGTCAAGGTGGAGAAATGTAATGCATTGCAACCTCTACTAAGAAAAATGGGGAACTTTGTGCAAGATCAAACTACAACAATGAAGGTCAATTGCATTCCCATAGTGCAAACAAAATTGTGTGAAGCGATCAAATTATGTGACTAGTATACAAAGGATAAATCTGAAATAAAGGACAATAAACACAAGGTTGAGCATAAAGCAAATCAATGTTGCGCATGTTGACCCCCATCCTAGGGGTAACTAAGAAGATGATGTCTTGAGGCCTGCAGGTAGAAGACATGGAGTGTTGAGAGCCAGATGATCAGTTGAGCCCACATTGAGCAGACATAGCCCCTCCTCTCCACCACACATCACCATTCATCGTCAACAACGTAGCAACATCCACCACACCAACATGGCCCATAAGTGACAACAGATCTTGCTTCATGAGGTAACAAATCACGTCTTGTGGTAAGCGTCACTTTAATCATTGAAGCATTTGAGCATGTTGCAAAGGGTCCTTTCTTGATTATAGAAAGTTTGATTGAAAGTTAAACCTTTTGCTTTATTTCACCTTGGTGGTTGACATGTTTTCCTAGTAAGTGGGTCACCCTCGGGGATTCTCCTTGAAGGGTCATCATACCATTCCCACTCATACTTCACTTTCCACACTTCTTCCCCTTCGTTTCCTCATGTTTTGGGTTTTTGGGTTCATTGACCCCAAGTAGGTCATGTACAACATCTCATGGGAAGAAGGGGCTAAAGACCCAGAGGTGTTGTAGCTATAAAAAATCAAAATCCATAACTAATCCTTCAAGATGCTTGCCCTAAGGTCCTGAGAGCAACGAAATGCTTCTCCATAAAATGAAGGACCTTTTAAAAAATAAAATAATTAATAATTGTCTTGTTTCATGGGGGAATGCATCTGCAGTGTCTTTTAATTTCCAGTGCATATGGAACTCAATGCGTTCGTGACTTAAAGTGGCATTATGGTGCTATTTACTTTCCATTGCACATAACACTCAATGTTAAGACCATAAAAAAACATGAAAGGCAAATAAAGGTCTTGGAAAAATGTTTCATTGCAAACGAACGACGCAACACACCCTCCATAAAGGCACCTATAGATGAGACAATACGAGCCCTTGATATGTCAAGACCCCCTGCCAAAAACTACTACCCTAATCCACCTCATACTGACTACATGACTTAGAGAGGGTCTTCTTGGGGATTAGAAGATAAAAAATTTGATTATGAAGCTGCTTGGCGTATGATGAGTCTTATGAAGGAGTTACACAGAGAATCTATTGAAGAAAAACTTGGTAAAGCACCTCTTACTAAAGACAAAGCCCTTGCAGATGAAGAAATGCTTGAAGAATAGATTTATGAAGAAATTTTCCAAGAATATCTTGATGAGGTCTCTCATGTTGAAGGCCTAGACGAGACATTGGTGTCTATTTCCTCTCTCGAGGAAGATGAAGTTGTCAAGCCTTGCAAAGAAGTAATCGATTCCAATGATGCAGGTAAATTCATTGAGTAACCCTCATATAGAATTAACAATCATATTGATAGTTTCATATGTGTCCAGAAGTGTGGATGGGATATTGGTTGTTTTGGTTTTGATGGAGATCCCATCTACGATGTTGAGGGCAGCTTCCAGACAAAGAATGCAAAATGATTTCCTTTGGAGTATTACTTTCCATAATTAGACGATCAAGATATTTGGCAGCCTAATGATGATAGGATCATATATTTTTTTCATCCATTCGAGGATGGCTTGTCACAGTATACTCATGATGATGTTTAGTCATACCTTGGGGGTTGTGTTGCATATCCTTTTAAGCACTTAGATTTGCCATATGATGAATATTTTCAATCACCTTCGTGCTGAAATTTTGATGGATGTAAGGTTGTGGCAAGCCTGGAGAAACCAGAGACTCACACTAGAAAGCGACAATATTTTCATATTGGGGCTTCTTGTAGGGATTTTCGGATGAAGAGGCAACTTGTTTTGAGTTTGGAGAAAAATCCTTTCTCTAGACCTAAGCTTGTCCCTCATCTCATATTTTACTCTCTGGGAAATCATAGATTCTTCTTGGGATATCTCGTCTCCTCTTAGCCTTCAAGGAACAATTATGTCCTAACTGAGGACGAAAATGAGTGATTACCTATATCTAGTAGCCCTATTCAAAGATGGATGAATCAAGCTTATGGCTAGTCTTTCCAACAGGACTATTTCCCTCCCACCCACCTCCATGAGTTGCTTTCTATGATTGATCACATGCTTATTTATGTTAGTGATTATTATGTGCTTGACTTATCTTTGTTGTATTAGATAATTAAGCATAGGGCATGATACCTTGATGAGATGATTAGTTGGTTACAATGGTTGTACAATTTCACTTGACATCTTTACGACTTGATTTCCATAGGCCCTGGGCCCCACGTAACTAGGCAAGTCATTTTCTTTTCTACATTGCATTTTTGTGTTCATGTCATCGTATGGTAGTTACATTTATATGTTTTGATTTACATTTTCCTTTTCTTACATTCATGCATAGTTGTTGTGATGCATTTTCTTGAATCGTTACATGCTAGTTAGAAGTTATTGAAAAAACACACAAAAAAAATCTTTTAAGAAATCTTATAGTTGTCAATTTTGATTTTTTGAAGTTTTGCTTATATGAATAAAGGGTGAGCAAGCCACCCCTCAATGCTCTAATATATTGATTGATTTTGTGTAGGCATGGGTCTTACCAAGAGATGTTGAGGTTCTCATGCGATCTACAATGAGCACATGTCCCCATGTGGGAATTAGATGTTACCCTCCCCAACCTTGGGGTAACTAAGGATATTATGTCTCAAGGCCTGCAAGTAGAAGACATGGAATGTCGAGAGCCAGATGATCAGTTGAGCGCACATTGAGCAAACAGAGCCCCTCCTCTCCACCACATATCACAATTTATCGTCAACAACATAACAACATCCACCACACCAGCATGGTACGGAAAGGACAACAAGTATTTTTTCATGAGGTAGCAAGTCGGGTCTTGTGGTAAGTGTAACTTTCATAATTGAATCATTTGAGCATGTTGCAAAGGGTCTTTTCTTGATTATAGAACATTTGCTTAGAAATTGTACCTTTTTCCTTATTTCACCTTGGTGGTTGACATGTTTTCATAGTAATTGGGTCACCCTCGGAGAAAGGGTTTCTACTGGGGGGTTTCCTTGAAGGGTCATCGGACCATTCCCACTGATACTTGCCACTTTCCACACTTCTTCCCCTTCGTTTCCTCATCTTTTGGGTTTTGGGGTTCATTGACCCCAAGAAGGGCATGTACCTCATTTCATGGGAAGAAGGGGCTAAATGCCCATAGGTGTTGTAGTTGGAAAAAGTCAAAAGACATAACTAATCCTTGTAAATGCTCTCCCTAAGGTTCCGAGAGCAATGAAATGCTTCTGCATAAAATAAATGACCTTTTAAAAATAAAATAATTAATAAATGTCTCTCTTGATGGGGGAATGCATTTGTGGTGTCTTTTAATTTATGGTGCATATGGCACTCAATGTTTTCCTAACTTCAAGTGGCATTGTGGTGCTCTTTACTTTCCATTGCACATAACACTCAATGTTCGGACCATAAAAAAACATGAAAGGCAAATAAAGGGCTTGGAAAATTGTTGCATTGCAAACAAAGGACACATCACACCCTCCACAAAGGTACCCATAGATGAGACAATACAAGCCCTCGATATGTCAAAAACCCCATGCCTAAAACTACTACCCTAATCCACCTCATACTCGATACATGATTTAGAAAGGGTCTTCTTGGGAAACACTCCTAGACTTGGGGATTCTCCTACCTAATAGGGCACCATGACAACGCTCCCATACTTAAATTTGGCAAGTTTTATAAGGTCTTTGTGCATTTGTTTAGTTTGAAAAGGGGGGATTTAATGCATATGTTTGGGTGGTTCTCTTATTACACATGACTTACTCAAAATGATACATGTGACTTGTGGACCTTTGAGGGGTGTACTTGTTTGTCTTTGCAGGACCTTGCCTAGTGAAAGCTATTCATGGAGGAACTAAGGCACTTGGACCTCCACAGGGGCTTGAAAGCTCGTTGGTTGGATGTATCACCCTACTCATTGGAGGCCTTGGAAGATGAACATTGCACTTGGGAAGGTGACTTTAGCACTTGAATGATGCTTGAAACCATGAAGGAAGGATGGCGTCACCCTTCTATGCCCAAACGTCCCTCTTGGAAGGCATGATGTCACATTTGTTATGGAACGTTTGGCATGTTTGGCACATTTGGTGATGTTGTGGGCTTGAAGCTCCACTATATTGCTTGATTTGGGGATGATGTGGCACTCTTCTAGCTTGATGTCCTAGCCTTTGGAAGCTTTTCCATCGCACGTGCCACATTGGAGAGAAATTTTATGGGCTTATGTCCCATCATTTTGTTATTTTCGGTCATTTTGTAAGCCAATGTGGGCAAAAAGACAAATCGATTTGCTAATTAAGCATTGTAACTTAGTTTTAGGCCTAAAATTATGGATTTAATTGTAAAGTGGATAAACTAGGGCTTGGGTTTCCTCATATAAATATGAGGTAAGTCATTTGTAACAAATCATAAGTCATCACTTGAGAGATAACTCTCTTGGATTGAAATTTTGGCCTCTTCTTTTCCTGTGCAAAATGGATGCAATGCTTGTCTAATGGTGCAATAAAGGCTAGTGACTTCTCTTGGATGCTTGTTCTTGGCAAATCGTTGGATTTTGTTTGATAAGTAAAGGTTGTGCTAGCTAATTCTTGGATTATGTAAGGAATTTATGAAATTTTATGTGTTTCTTCTTGAATTCAAGGTTATTTTGTTAAACCCTAGGAGGAGTATAAGGGCATACACCCTCCATCATGGAAATTTCTGCTATTGTCATTGAAAGGGCTCAAGGATTGCCATAAGGAGTAAGAGGGTTTACACCCTTGCAATAAAACCTTGCTAGGGTTTATCTTCTCTAAGGAGTAAGAGGGTTTACACCCCTAGAAGATCATCAAACCCTAGTTTAACTTGGTTGTGACAAAGCAACAGACTCCATAACCTAATAAACAAGGCACTAGTTGCATTGGAGATTGTAAAATCTTGCATTGATAAACGTGAAGTTTAGTGGTTTGAAACTTCTAACAATAGAGTTTGATTCTACATGTTATTGTATCTCTTCTATGCTAAGGACATCATAGTTAGCCAATTGATTGAGTTGTTGTTATAAACTATTTTCTATAGCCATTAGGGCTGATATAAATGTTGTTATCTTCCATTTTACTTGCAATTTAACCAAGGAAATCAATGTTTGATCATTGGAATTGAAAGTGTTTGTCTTAAGATTCATTTTGAGCCATTTAATTATTGATTTCCATGGTTAAATATTGTTGTTGTAGCAAAAGTAAGCTACAACCACAAGGTTGTCATAAATCTAGTTGACAACTTACTTTTATAGCCTTCTATTGTCATCTAGTTCATCGTGCTAAGCATTGGAACATTATCTCTAAGTTGTATGCTCATTGATCCAATTTCATATATTGAATTAGATGATATAATTGCAACTACTATAACTATCTCATTGCTGATATATTACTATTGCATGTTGCAATTTTGGGACAACAAGGGTTCTTGTTGATTCCCCTCATGTTCTAGAGCTAATTTTATCATATTTGGTATTGATTTTGGTTGTCTAACACTGGTTTTGCAGGTAATATCCACTAGCAACCTTTCCTTGATCGATACTCAACCTCCATAAATCTCCTACAACCTTTTATTGTGACCTATAGGGGTGCTTCATTATTCTCCCTAGCTTCTGCCTTGCAATCCCATTAGGGTTACCCATGAAGCCTCCCTTGTGTTGGACTTGTCCTTCACTAAAACGAGGGGGATATCTATTGAGGTGAAAGTGATAGGTGTCCCCAATTGTGTTTCACATTTGTTGCTTGGTTTGGGCTTTGCCCAAACTACAAACAATATGATAACAACACCAAAAGTTCTAGAACTTAAGCACTTGTAAATGGAAATTAGTTTGGATGACAAAATTTTTGTAAAAGAAACTACCATCTTTGAGGAGTTTGTGGATGCATTTGCTTTGAACAATCATGACCTCAAGGGTATTCCTTGAGAGTACATAGAGTTGAATATTGAATTACATGTTAATGCTAAGCTCATAAGACAAATATCATACAATATCAATTTGAAGTAGAAGGAGAATGCAGAACAACAAATTAACAGAGTGTTGGATGCATGGATCATAAACCGTCTTCGACAAAGTGATCAAGCTTCCCTGGTTGTAATTGATAAAAGGAAAACTTGGAAACTTTAGATAAATTCTTAAGCATGGCACGATCAAGGATCCATTTCTTGCACCTTCCACAATGGAAGTCCTAGAACTTGTAGACAAAAGAGAAGTACATATTTTCTTTGATGGCTATCCAAGATACTATTAAATGTCCATACAAGAGAGAGATGAACATTTCACCACTTTTGCAAAAGAGTGGGGAGCATTTGCATAGGGGAGACTTTTGATTTTTAGGGATCAGTATTAATATCTTCAAGGATTTTATGCATAAGTCTCTATGAGTATATTTGGATGGTTAGGATTTTATGGATGCTTAAACAAACATCTCGTAGATTCAAGGTGTATGCTACAAAGGGTCAGGAGTCAAGAGTTTTGTTAAACCTTGAGAAAGGACATTTCATCATGCCTTTTGGAAGGTTGTTAGGACATATTGTGTGAGTGTGTGTTGATGTAGAGATTGGTGACAATCCAAAAAGCAACCTCACGAGGATAAAATCCCCCTGAGTTTTATAGAGCTGGTAGTCCTCCGTTATAATCTGAAAGACATGGCTTGACGTTCTTGACTTAATCTACCAAGTAGGGGAATACTTAAAAGCAAACCCCAATCTTTTTTTCTTTCTAAATATCATGAAAAGATGAAAGTATATATTCACAAAGAAAAGTTCATGAGAAAAGGACCAAAGCACCAGGAATATTTTACAAATTGAAATAAAATATGTACACGATATTATACAACAATAAAGAAACCATAATATAAAAACGAGACATTTTTCACATCCATAACAATATTATAAAATTTGTTCACATTCATAAGATAGAAAAATGTAAGTCCACAATATAGAGAACTTTAAAAGAGTATTTAATTCAAAACAAACATGAATATGATAGGTGCACTTTAAAAATCTTGCGCTCATAAACTCATAATTTGAGAAATCATTAAAGTTACACCCCAAATAGTTCTCTTGGGAGTTCGAAAAATAAATAGTCTGTTTTGCAATAAAATAAAGGATTGTGTTCGTCAAAATCTACTGGAATAAGGTGCCCACGGACCATAAAAGAAAGTAGAACATGATTGGACTGTCATGGATTCTCTCTCCCATTATCTGCTCTCTGAGGTTCCTTTTGTAATCTCCTTAGCTGGAATTATATGACCGATTTCAACTACCTCTTCTTGATCTTGTTCCGTTATTTTGGTTAAGGCATTTTTAACCAATTCTCAATATAAACTTTCGTTGGTGCAACAATTATTTCTTGTCTTAGTTTTATGTCGAATACTGAACTTTCCAGATCTCTAAAGTCCATTGAAAGTGTATGTAGTGTATCGTCAATGTCTTTGTTTTTATTTATATAACTAGCAAGCCAACTTTCCACTTCTAATTCTGAATACTCGGTCAAGCTACTAAATCTCTCAGTTGATGTAGTCTTCAACAATTCCAATCTTTTTTCAAATTGCTCCTTTGACATAAGCATTGGATATAATATTAAATGTGGGTTTTCCACATCACCAGTTGATCCAACCAAATATAATTCAACCAATTTTAAATATAAGTCCCCTTTTTTAACACTTATGGTGTCACAATCAACTAACATTTCCCTTAGACACTTAGCTCTTTTTATTCAACATGCCTTGAGTTGCTTTATTCGAATTGGTGAAGGCAGGCCTTTCTCTTTTCTTTGCAACTCATTAAGACTTGATACCTTTGCAACAAATGTAAAAAAAACTCCCTTGTAAAATTCCTCGTCATTTTCGAGGTCGACTTGAAGGTATTGTCAGAAGTTTGTTATTCTTGATACCAAAGAAACAATTTTTTTTCCAATTCCCATGCCTCAAGAATAAGAGATATTATTTTCTTGATGTTTTCTCCAACATACCTTTTGACAACAACGAGTAGGCTTGATGTTCCTCTCAGTCTCGAACTGGGTTCTAGTGTTCCATCAAAACTCTTCTAGGTTTGAATTATAGCAATTGGGCTGACAAATATAGGTGGGGGCATCAAAGCGCTCTCTAATTCTTTAATTATTTCTTTTAGGGTGGCATTTTCGTTCTCCATTTCTCCGACTGACATATTTAGGGATTCACCTGTAGCTTCATGAATTTGTACTATTTTAGATGGTGGAACTCCATTGAGGTCGAGTTTTGAGCTCAATTTTCCTTGAACTTTTTTTATTTTTTGCGTGAATTTTTTCAATGACAAATTTCTTCGAAACTTTGTCAAACATGACACTATGCAAAGTTAATGATTCTTCTTCAAATATAATTGGTTCTTGTGTAGCCAATTCTGCTATGACTTCTCTGCTCTCTTGAATCCTTTGTTCCTCATCAGGAAATTCAATATCATCAATGTTCACATCCAAGTCCATATCTTCAAGAACAACTTCTTCTTTGGGTATGACGTCACTTCCTCCTTCCTTATTTCATTGTATTTTCCTTTTGTTGGTTACTAGGAGCTTGTGGGGTCTTTCAGGACATCCCTATGGCGGCCTTAGGAGTGATGTGATCAACCCATAGTGCATTTGATAAAGCATTGTGCCAATTTCTCTAGTGATCGACCACAGTTCATTTGACGATGCAAATTATGTTTTTGTTTGTGGATTCTGCCAAGCCATTACCCTGAGGGTAATAGTTGGCAAAGTACTTCAAAATAATCCCTTTCTCTAATGAAAACTCAGATAATTTTAAAGATGAAAAAATGTTGCATTATCAAACACTAGAGAGTTAGGAACTTTGAAACTTGTAATGATGTTTTGTTCAAGAAAATTAATCACTACCTCTTCATTTACTTTGACCAGTGGTACTACTTGAATCCATCATGTAAAATAATCGATAACGGTTAGAATGTACTTGTGTTGTTTGGAGGAATGGGGGTTAATCTCGCCAATGATGTCCAAACCCCATTGTTCAAAGGGTTCTTCAATAGCAACAGGTTGGAGTGGAATAACTCTTCCTGCAACCTTCTGGCATGCTTCACGACTTCTTGAATATGCATGGGCATCTTTGAAGACTATGGGCCAATAATATCTAGTTCTCAACACTTTGTGAGTTTTTGTGTCTCTTGAAAAACGACCACCAGTTGGTCCATCATGCATGTCCTTAAGGACCTTATCAACATCTTGCTTTTCGAGGTCCATCATAGTTTTTTCTAAACAAGATGCCATGTAACAATTGACATTGTAAAGATTTCAATTGGAGTGCCCTCTTCTGCTTAGTATTAAGCAGATTTGGGGTTGTTCCATGCTGCAGGTAATATTTGAGATCATTAAAATAAGATCCTTCAATGGCTAGGATGTATGGAACTTGTTGCGTATACATTGTTGGTTCATCTTGCCATGTGTCTTCTTCTTGATCTTCATCATTTGTGTCTTGTGTCTCTAGTTTCCATAGGCATTGATCTTGCACAATATTGGCTGGTTTGAATTCAACGTCGTATTTTTGTAAGGTCGTCATCCAATTTCCTCATTGCTCTCCCAATTCTCTTTGAATGAACAGGGACCTAACCTCTAGGTGAGGGACGACGACTTTCGTATGATTTTTTAGAATATAAGGTCTGAATTGTTTAATGGATTTATGGGTAGAAAAGGCTTGGTTATCCACCGAGGGATAGTTCATTTTAGGACCCTGTAATCTAGTGCTCATGAACGCGACAAGATACTTGTCTCCTTGCTCATCTATCTGTGTGAGCATTGTTGCCAAGGAGTGATCAGACGTAAACGTATATAACAAGAAATATTTGGTAAAATCTGGACTCCGTAGAGATGGTGAAGTAGCTACGATAAGTTTGATATTTTCAAATGCTTCTTTCTCCACTGGTGTCCTCTTAAACCAAACATATTTCTTGATCATTCTTTGAAGCAGCTTCACAATTTTAGCAAAATCTTGAATGAATCTTCTTACAAATTTGATTATACCAAAGAATGATTGCATTGATTTCTTGTTGTGAGGTGGAGGAATTTGTAGAATGGATTTTGTCCTTTTCGAGTCCCCTGAGATTCTGTATTTGGAGATCACATGTCCCAATAAAATGCCCTCTGAAACAACAAAGACAGTTTTCTTGGGATTTAAAGAAATCCCATATTTCCTACATCATTCAAATATCTGTTTCAGATGCTTCAGATGATCTTTCCTCTTCTTTGAATAGATAGTAACATCATCAAGGTAAACCACCACACTTTGATCGATTAATCCTTTAAAAGCAATATCCATTGCCCTTTGAAATGTAGCTCCTACATTCATCAAGCCGAGGGGCATTATTCTATAAACATGCGTTCCCCACTTGGTTTGGAATGTGGTCTTTAATTGGTCGAGTTTTGCTATGAGAACCTGATTATATCCTAAAAAATCATCTAACAGAGAAAACAACTCAGATCTAAAGACAAGTTGCAGGACTTGTTCCATCAGGGGAACGTGGTAGTTGTATTTGTCGGAAGCACGATTTAGATTCCAAAAATCTATGAAAATCTTGATTTCTCCCAACTTTTTCCTTATGGGCACCACGTTAGAAACCCAAGTCGAATGTCGAACTTTAAATATGATTTGGGCATCTAACAACTTCTTTAATTCTTTTTGTATAAGAGGCTAAAGGGTTGGATGTATATTTCCGAGTCTCTGTTGAAATGGCTTGATACCCTCTTTAATAGGGATCACATGTTGTATTATTAGGGTATCGTATGTTTTCAAGTCGTCATAAGTCCTAGAAAAATCATTTCCATACTTCTTAAACAATTATGTGAATGTGTGTTTTTCTGTGTCTCAACAACAAGTGCCCAAATTAACATATTTGGGTTGTTCATATGTTCCAAGATTTACCAAGAAGTGCATCATAGTAGAAGTGTTGGTCTTCGAGTTGGTCAACCTCCTGAACTTGGATTGCAAATCGAATAATTTCTCAAGAGTTAAAATGCTCTTTGAGACATAATTGGTCTTTACCTTGTTTGCCTCCTCCCGATAGGTTTGTAACTCTTGCTGATGTGTTCGATCGTTGATCACTACATCTTGGAAAGTGTCTGAGCTAGTGAGAAAATTGATAATATGTGCATCACTATCGAATACTCTCTAATTTGTGATGTTGTCTAGTATGGAAGGCATGAACATCATTTCAACCAAAAAACCAACATCAGGGGGCATTAATATAGTTGTTGCATTGGCCAATATATCCGCATCTATATTTTGATTACGAGGTAAAGAAGTAATATTAAATGCATCAAATGAGTAAAGAAAATTGCATACCCATTCATGATATGCCTTTAAATGCAGACACAGACAATGAATAATATTTCTCACATGTCGAACGATGATTTCAGAGTCACCAAACAAATTAAGATATTTCACCTTGAGATTGATGGCCTTTTAAAGACCTTGAACTAAAGCTTCGTATTCTGCAGTTTTGTTGGTGCATTCATAATATAGGTGACATGATATGTGGGTTTTTCCATGCCCATGATTGATTAGGACACATCTTGCTTCGACTCCATCTTGTGTCTTAGAGCCATCGAAGAGCATGGTCCACATAACGGGAATTTTGGTCTTGTTAGTTGAATTGAATCCTAAGTTAGTTAATATTGTACAAGTGCTCTTATGGGTTCGTGGGCGGAGTTCAGATTATAATTCTGACAGTATTTTAGATGTCTGTGTCTCATAACATCCACAGTCAGTCTCAAAAAAGTAATTACCCAAGATGGAATGTGCAAAACTTATGGGTTTGTTCTTACCTTCCAATTCTGTCATTGTGTGCTTCATGTGTGCCTCTCTATTTACACGGATTTGATTTTCTTTACCCTTGTACGAAAGCCACAAATGAGACCAATCGGTAGAAAAGTAACCCTTAAGTTTGGTCGACCAATCTTTGCTCAATAGCAAACCGTAAAATTTTGGTATGTCTACAACAACAATGTCTATGGTGTGATGGACCTTGTGATCAAATGAGTCTAATTAAGACATCCTTGAGTTCACCTTTTACCTTGATGTTTGTCCTATCTAGCTATATAATCCTAGTTCTTATTATTTGTGAAACAATGTTTATTTTTTGGCATACAAAAAAGGGCATTATGTTAGACGACGCACCTGAATCTGCTAGACAATTATGCACATTGAAATTAAGAATTACGTAAGTGAGCAGAAAAGGTGGTACCTGAGACTTTGAGTATGCACCTACACTTATTGTGTTTATCATTGTTGTTATTTATACCTTGTGTATTTCATATGCCTCATTTTCCGGAAGTGTGTTTTCAGTAACAACAACAATCCTTTTCTGAGCGACATCAGGATTAAAAGCATCGTGTAAGATCTCACGCTATTGTGGTAAAGAACATATATCAAACATGGAAATATTAGTTTTTTGTTTTCTTCGTGTCTTCTATCACGTTGTAGTCAAGGACATGTTTGTTGGAATTGTTTATTGTTTGACTAGATTTCAACTCACATGTTTTTTCGTTGTTTGGTACCATGTTAAGCTTGGTGTTATTCCCAATTAAGGCAGACGTACTAGGTTTATCTGTGTTGACTAGGGAAATTTTGCTTGTTTTGATGTTGATTTTCCCTTGACCTATGTCATTTGGTTTTGAAGGAGCAGGGGGAGGAGAAATTTTCGTGAGAGGAATATGGTCCTCTTTGGGGGAAGGAGCATTAAGAACTGGGCCTTTGTTGCGTAAATTGTAATTTCTTTGGGCAACAACCTTGATAATTGGCATATCTTTGATAAATACTTCTTCAATCTGTTCATCACCCAATTTTGGACACCAATCCCAAAAAGGAATGGCATATTATGGGGGAGTCTCATCGGTAGTGTCAATGGGAGCTTGTGCGGGGCTTTCATCTTTTTAGTTCTGTTGATCTAACAATTGATTTATCACCAAGGTCATGGAGTTGACCCACTGAGGGCAAGTCCATTTTGGGTGGTTCCATTGGTGATAAGAGTAGAAACTATCATTGCTGAAACTGTCTAAGTTAAAAGCCATATGAGGCGGTTCAGGTGATTTTGGTGGACTATATTGTCTCTTAAAGAACATTCGAAAGGTTTGAGGTTTTGACGATCCTTCACCAACATTCTTTTTAATACCTACCACTTCATTGGACAACTTCTTAACTAATTCAACTATATTGTAGATATCCTTTGGTTCCTTTTAGGGAGGTTTAGTTAACTACAAAGGTCTGTTCCCAACCATTTTCATTTATTTGGTATGTGAGTGATGCTCATAGGAAGAAAATTCTCTTTCTATTGTTTCAGATTAATCAAAGTTAAGTGCCAAGGTGTTATTGTTAGCCCATTTGACAAACATTCCTATGGAAGGAGTTAACGTTGTCGTATAATATTCAATGGATAAGGATTGAGCAGAAGCTACGTTGTGGGGAAATTTGATTAAGACATTGAGAAACCTTTGGTCAAAATATTTTGCCTTCTCTTTCTCATCCATCTTGATGGCTCCTAACTCTTTGTGCAGAGATGCAGTCGTTTTCCTCTCCCCAAATTTCCTGATAAATAGCCTTTCAAAATCACCCCACTCAATTATAGACTTGGATGGTAGGATAAAATATCAAGTAGATGCTCTGGGTGAAAAAGTATAAGGAAATAGCCTACAAACCACGTATTCATGTTGGACATTTAATAGGTGAGTGGCCAGGAAGAAGTTATTTAAATGGTCTTATGGGGACCCAGATTTATCTTGATCAAATTTTGGAAGGACTTTATCATATTTTCTTGGCATTTCATGCAACGACCCAACCAAATTTAGAGCGCCTTAGGCCCTCCAATGATGTATAACTTCTCTATTGTTCTTGTTTTCCCCAATTATTTGTTGTAAAGTGATTTTCGGGTGTTTACCTTGTTGATGTTTTGGTAGTTGTGGGAGGATCTTTCCCTCCTAGATGACCTTTCTTAGATGCAGAGAAGATTTTGGAAGCAAGAGATCCATTCAACAAATATTGAAATACCCTGGAAGAGAAGTCAACCAAAAGAATAAAGTAATAATTATAAGACACCTATCCAGAGAAGAAGTCGGCCCAGTCTAGTGGCCAGGAAGACTATAAATAGAGGACATCTTGGCACATTTTTTCACTCACTAACACTTTCCCAACTACACAGAAGCAAGGCACAAGTTTGGAGGAAGTGACACAGTAGTTGTAGCTACACAGTTTATTCTTGTTCAATCTTTTGGTATCTCTCTCTTGTACGCTACCCCTTGAGGAAATGCACTACCTTTGTATGGTGTTGTTACTGCAGTTGTGGTGGTATTTTTGGTTGAACTAGCACTTGTGCTAGGGTTTATCTGATTGGACTTGATTTGTGAACGAAATCTATCTAAGTAAATGTTAGTATGCTCGAGGGTGGCATATGTGAATGCCTATGGTTAAGTGACAATGATGTGACATTGTCTATGGTTAAACAAGCATACCAAAATTTCAACATGGTTTTGGAGCTAATTTCCTTTGTAATAGTCTAGCCACTGGAAGGAAGATCCTCAATTGCAATTGGAGTGCCAGTTCCTTCGTGCTAGTTCCTTCATGCAAGTTCCTTCATGCTAGTTCCTTCATGCCAGTTGCAGTGCCGGTTGCAACACCAATTGCAATACCAGTTGTAATGAAAGTTTCTGTGAAGTATTGAACTAATTTTTGGTTGTCCCAGTGCCCCTTACCTTAGCACATCTCCAGCTACATTTAGATTGCAAGTCATAGCACTTTGAATTTTTAGGGTTCGGTTCTCCTGCCGGATGGTGTCGTTGTTTACCAGAGGTATTTACTTGTATATGTTTAAATTGTATCACTATCTTAAGGGTGAGTTGAGCACTCAACACACCCTAAAAAGCCTACGTCAATTTTTTACTTTTTGGGTACCACTTGATCTTTGCACTATCTGATTCAATTTCATTTTTTGTGAAATGTTTTGTGTTTTCTTATAATCATGACTCTCATCAGCTATTCAGGTTTGTTTGAACTTATGAAAACCCATGACTTAAAAACCTTAACGCCCGAATAAAGAATCAAAAGCCAAAACACTTCACCCGACATACTCAGATTCGACATCAGAAGGAATTCAAAGAACGAAAAGAACCACTCGGGAAACCTTAGTCACCGAGCGCCGATCTCCATCGGCATCGGAAAAAGGAAGTTTTGTTTGTGCCAAAGTTTCACATAAGGATATCGTTGAGAACCGATTCCTCTTCGACATCGGTAAAAGACGAGGGGAATAGACGTTAACAAAAAAAGAAAAGATATCGTCGATGGTCGATAATTGATGCACTTATCAGAATCGGGGAAGACCTAAAAGGATCGCAATGACCATTCTGACCACGCTAAAGAGTTTTCTCGATCTCCGATCCCCGATGCATTTTGGCATCAAAACTTTTTCGAAGAAGCTAATCCGTAGAAAAACATGTGATAGGTTTATCACCGATCGCCGACCCTGGATACCTTTTCGACATTGGCAAGCGAAGGTTTGTTTCAGAACGCACAACTTAAGGAAAGTCCCAACTCCAATTTATACACGCGAATTAGGTCACCGGTCTTCAACGCCACGTGTCTACGCCAGATTGGAGAACCGTACGGTCCAATTTTACCCTGAGTTATTCTTGGTTCCCTAGGTCCAAGTCACACCTTTGAGTCAGCTTTTCCAGGACAACATTGTACGATGATATTGATCGGCATTGGAGCTTTTGCGAGGGAAATTGACGAAAACGTTCATAACGCATCCCCGACCCCCGATCCACCCATTGAGAAAGTGAAACGATGGGACATTTTAGCGTTAGATACAATTAGATTTTGAGCATTTAAAGGGCTAATTAATACCAAATCCCGCATTAGTTGCTACCTCATGCGCCAATCAAAACGACCATTTAAAATCTTTGATAGACCACATCACCCCTGTGCCTCCACTGTCAACCCACGATGAATTTAAGTTGCAGAGATTCGGTGGCAGATTTGTTTAAATTTCACTCATCACCCGAATTGAATGGATGATGCAACACAATAAGTTCTTCCCTAGTTTAAATTCTCTCGATCCATTATAAACGGAATGATTCTGTGTGCAAGGAAATTCAGAGCATCCGGAGAAGCGAGACGAGTAATTCGAAGGCTGCAGAGATCTCGTGAATATCAAAATAACCAGATTTAAACAAGCTTCACAAGTATGTATCCAAGTCTGTGAATTTTACATGGTTACAAATTATATGTTGCTTGTCCGGTTTTGTTCTTTACAGTCTCTAAAGGTTTATTTTGATTGCAGGACAATGCCTCCAAGAAATCCAACCACTAGATGATCGTCGAGGGCGTCGAAGTTGAAAGAACCAAAGTTAGGTGAAGGCTCCTCTCCAGGGGTCGCAAAACAATTGGAATACACTCCGAGACCGGAACCTGTCATCAAAACAACAACGAAGAAGGTTTTGATTCGACCTCTGGCCTTTGGAGATACTGATCCAAGCACAGGGACCAAGGCGACACTCCCACATTGGGCAGAGCTCTTTAAAAAGATCAGTCGGGAGGAAAACCCAAAATATATCCCACATAGTGACCCAGATATGAGAGTGCTCAACGACGAAGTGTTTCCGAATATTCGACAGTCCTAGCTGCATATGGTGGCAAGCAAAACCCTTGTTTTTCCCTGTATTGAAGTTTTGAAGTGGCTCATTGATCACACAGACACACATAAATGCTTAATTAACGATGACAATGGTGGGTGTGTCGAGGTGTTCCTTCCGGTGGAGGTCCAAAAATACTATAAACACTGAGACCCCAAGGAGCGACTGAATACAGATTTCGTCGTTAAGTTCTACGAGCACCATGAAACCAGCCGGGTGATGGCCTCATGGTGGAGAGAAGACAAGAAATACACCAATCAGAGCACTGCCTGGTACCAGACGACCAACTTAAGGGAGCCATACATCTACTTGATGGCTCTCATCTACCGATTATATGGAGAGAAGGACTGCTCCAAATTTTCAGAGGCATGGATGGCCTTGGCTTACACAATGGCAATCTCCAGGAGCGGTTTCAACTAGGGAGCGATCATTTCTAAGCAACTGAGCATCTTCATAGAACATGCTTAGACGTCGAAGGAAGGAGAGATACCAGCCTTATACATGGCTTCATAACTGCTTGACGTCATGTGCGTTAGAAATGTCTTCACCGGCATGAATCTGAGATGGCATGCTGCAAAGCTCCCGGTCCACGTCTATTTCAACATCCTATGGGAGAACAGGTACTACAATTTTTACTCCCTCATCTGCGATGAATTCATCGCACGTATTTATTTCATCCTGTTTAAGAAGGAATTCCCGAGACCATCGGCAGCAGCCAAGAAAATGATTTCCAAAGTAGGCCACTAGTACTTGGATGAGTGCGACACCTACGTCCAGGTGTTCATGACCACCGGAGCACCACATCTCCTGCCAACGCATGTCCCTGATCGACTTGTAGTGGGAGAGATATGCTATCAAATCATCCTGCAAGGCTACAATGCCACCCTGGTCAAAGACAAGAAAATAACGTTCATTCCCTATTGTTTCCATGTAGGTTTCTACTTGGTGAAGGACACTGCTCAATCCAAATACGACGGGCTGAGCCAACTAGAATTCAGATTCCAGACAGACTAATTCTGCAAGCACGATCCAAAGGGTTTGGTCTTGAAACATGCTTCGCAAGTATCGTCCTTCCAGTCGTACACCCATGACAAATTTGAAGATGAAGTCTTCACAGAAAATGCCCAACACTGGGATGAGGTGGTGGCAAGGATGGCCGACCCAAAAATGACTAGGTTCAGGGCCATGACCCTGGATGAACATGCGATGACCATAGAGAAATCGGCTCAAGAGACCCTCAAAGTCAAGGTAGAAATGATAGCGACAGAAGCAACAGAGGTTCCTTTGGTAGCTCTGGTGCAAGATAGAGGCTTTCCTATGACACGGGAAACATGGGCAAGGAGATTGCTCATGGTAGAATAGGCGCAACGAGTAATTGATTAGCTGCAAGATGACCTAGACCTCATAGGAATGACAGGGTCCCCTACAGATAACCCAGATGAAAGCCAGGTAGGTCCAAGCAACCCTGAGCTAATAGAAATTGATGAAATTGTTGGGTTAGATAATTAGGCTTGTGGTAGAGAATTGTTGTCTACATGCTAGAGTGAAAGGGTTATCCCAAGACGAGCCTTCTCCAGTAGTTAAGCTTTTTCCCACTTTGTTTCCTAGTTGGCTTATACCGGCTCTTATCTTGTATCAGTCACACCTTATAAGAGAAAATACAAAAAGAAAACGTCTGAACTGAAGGAGAAGCCTTCAAAAGAAAATGTAAATCCCATCGATTAATTGACCGGATCACAAGACCTGGAGAACCATTCCACCATTAAACGCTGCAGAATTTAATTGGGCCTCGGTGGCGGGTTTGGTTCTTGCTGTTGAGTTAAAGGGATTTAGGACCCTTCAACAGAATTGGTGCTAGAAGGAGGGCTTGAAGAATGAATGGATGACATTATATTTGACATAATATTTCAGACAACCTGTAGATTCAAAACAACCCACATGCATGGCTAGTCATTCCTAAGACAACCGACACATACTAAGTACTCCTGAAACAAGTAACTCACCCCAATAGGAGGATGGACATTTGTTCCCCGATATACCTTACGCTCTTCCTCACAAGGAATTAAACCAATTTATAAGAATCACAAGAGCTTACACCCTAAAGATCGGTGCTCTGCCCTTAACTCCATTACTTCCTCGTAGAAAACAAGTAAGTAGAACAGTGGTTGATACCCCCGACTAGGTTTTCGTTCACACAGTAGAAGACCTGATAGATTTTAACCTCACCAAAATCAAACATCCTCTTAATCTAATCCCTGAAACACTAGCCGACAACTTCTCCAAGCCCGACGATTTTTCGGAAGAAGAAGTGTTTAACCCAGAACTCTCAGTTTCGGGATCTGAAGACACTGAAGATAACAATGACCATGATGAATAAAGGGGAAACCCACCTCTGAATAATCAACCTTCGTTGGCCAGAGATGCTCTGGCCATCTTTGGACGAGTACATAACCTTCCCTGACATCTAGAGAAATTACTCCCTAAATTTGACCCTAAAACCTCAGGATTGCCTGAAGACCATATCAAAAAATTCATAGTAGCTATCAGACTGATGAATGTTCAACATGAGGACAAAGTATGGAGGATTTTCCTCTACACTTTCAATAATTCAGCCTCCACGTGGTATTTTAACTTACCTGTAGGATACATAACTAGTTGGGCGAAGTTTCAAAAGGATTTTCTTGACAAATTTGCAGAAGAAACCACTACAAGAGCTTTGATGGCTGAGTTGTTCGCCACCACCATGAGTTCAAAGGAGAAGGTTAAAGACTTCAATCAAAGATTTACCACTATCTTAAACAAATTCCAACCCGAAGCTAAACCTACTCAGGAGTTGCAAATCGAAGTATACGCTAATGCTCTCCCAACTTCTATTTCCATGTTTGTGAAAAGGGCTACCAAACCAACCTTAGCTAAGAATTTTGAAGAATCCAAAATGATAGAGTTCCAAATGAAAGGATGCAAAGAAGGCCAGGTCTCATTAGTTAAGAAAGAAGTTCAGCCTCCTCCCAGGAGAGGAATCCTGTTGACTAGACCCTTAGGGAAACAAACAAAACAAGGTCCCAAAAAAGGAAGTGGGGACATAGAAGACCTGCAATGCATGGTCAAGAAGTTCTTCAATGAAATCATAGACATGAAGAGAAGTGCAGGGGAGGGAAACCAAGACCAGATTCCCTATAAACCTTTCTTTAAAAGAAATCCGCATTTCAAAGCAATTGAACCTCCCCTAGCCAACTTAAACATCGATTTGGGAAATGTAGCATCCAAATCTTTCTCTACCTATCATCAAGAGAATCACTCTGAAAGAGACTTCCCTCAATGGGTGCATGCGATGAATTTGATGGCCAACCGGTTTCTAGTCAAAGTTTCCCTAACCGAACAATCAAGCGGCTCAGCTATGAATATTGTTGATCAGGAAGAAGTTGACCCACAAGAAGAAACAACCATGTTAATATGGGACCCTAACCTGCCTATGCCTTTCGATGACCTATTTGAGGTTCAAGAACCACCTGCAGAAGTCTTGGTTGTGCAAACACAAAGTAGGGGTCAACCTGTCTCAAACAACTTTACTAAGACCCAAACTTCGGGAGGAGAACCAGCTATTAATCACCCGAAGGTATCTTTTGCTCCCAAAAGAAACCCTATAAACATCCATACCCAAGAATCGCCCAAGATAGACTACAACATAGTAGAAGATTTGAAGAAATTGAAGGGAAACATATCAGTCATGGACATCTGTAGAATCCCTCAGCAAAAGGACTTTCTATTACAAGCTTTGAAATCAGTAGAAAATCCCACGAAAAACACCGACCAAGGAGGGAATCTAATTCCCACAGATCTAAGAAATAAACCAACTGTGAACGCCTGCTCTGAAGATAAGAAGGGAAAACCTTTTGTCCCACTGTTCCTTTTGACGTTTGAAGTTTTCAACAGAAACCTCCATAATTGTTTGGTTGACTCTAGATCATCCTCCAATGTTATGCCATTGTCTATTTGCAAAAAATTAAATGTAGTCCCTCTCAAAAGTGATAAACATGTTATACAATTAGACATAACCCAGGTGAAGGTTATGGGAGACCTCAAAGATGTTATGATCAGAATACCGACACACCCTAAATTTGTGCTAGTAATTGACTTCATTGTAGTAGATATCCCAAAAGCTTAGTGATTGTTGTTAAGTCGAGATTGGTCTGAGAAGTTAAATATATACTTTAGTAGATAATGGGATCATCTTTGGATGCCATTAAAGGGGCACACGAAAATGATCAGGAACGATAGGGAAATATATCTAAAACATACTGTCACTAACTTAGAAACCCTAAATGAACCCTCATCGACAGATTTCCTTGTGCTAGGAAATTATTCCCGTGACTTTGATTTCGGGAATTTCTCCCCCCTCTCATATGATGTCCCTCTTAATCAAAACTCCGAAATGATTTTTCAAGAGAAACTGCTGACGACGACAAAGGAAACCCTCTTCTGTCAAGAGCCTGTGTTAGAAATCACAGAACAAACAGGAAGAGAAGAGAACAGTGACAAGAAAGTGGAAGATGATGGGTTTTGCCCACAAGTTTGGACCTTATACTTTGATGGCTCTAAATCGCAAGAAGGGTCAGGAGCAGGGTGCATCCTCATTGATCCAAAAGGCAAACGACATTTCCTATCCTATAGACTAGAATTCGAATGCAGAAATATTACCTTCGAGTATAAACCTCTAGTACAAGGGCTAAGAAATCCATGGACTTAAGCGTTAAAGAATTGAAGGTTTTCGAAGATTCTGAAATCATCGTTAGACAAGTAAGGAACACTATACATTGGAACTCTCCACACCCAAAGAATTATCAACAAGAAGTACATAGGCTAATAGAGCATTTTGAAGCCTTGGACATTACAACAATCCCCAGAACAAAGAACATTCTTGCTGACTCTCTCGCCACCGCTGCCTCAAGGCTATCACCTCTAGAATATTATGAAGCCTCTCGGTTCACTGTGGAGATACTCTACAAACCGTCGGTGCCCAACAATATTGCTAACTAGAAGGTCTTTGAAGGAGATGAACAGATCATAAAATTCTTGAACAATCGAGATAATTTTAAAGACTTGGATATTGACGATGAATTATTTCAATAACGATCAACGTAAACTGATCCTCAGATAGACCTATCGATTGACAATTCAAGGTCTCACACGATACCGAAGGGAATAACCAATTTAGAAAACCTTTTTGACCCAAGGGAGATATTTTAAGGATCAAAAAATGCAAAGACGGGGAGTTCTTGTCCCATGCATGAAACTATAAATCTAGGAGCCCCGGAAAACCCCAAGAATATAAATCTCGGCAAGACAATATCTAAAGAGGAAAGGAAGGCCTATATCAAAGTTTTTAGACAATATCAAGATGTTTTTGCATGGTCCTACCAGGATCTGAAAACTTATGATACTCATATCATTCAACACACTATCCCGTTAAAAACTGAAGTAAAACCCTTCCAACAGAAGCTTTGGAAATACCACCCATCCCTGGAGCCTCTCATGTGCCAGGAGTTAAAGAAACTATTAGATGCCAAAATTATCTTCCAAGTTAGACACTCTGCATGGGTAGAAAATTTGGTTCATGTAAGGAAAAAGTCTGGGGAGATCCGCCTATGCGTAGATTTTAGAAACCTCAATAGAGCTTTAGAAAGGGACAACTACCTAGTCCCACCAATGGAGCAATTATTGAAGACCGTGTCTAGCTATGAGATTTTCTTCTTGCTAGACAGTTTCTCAGGTTACAACCAAGTTTTAGTTTCAGAAGAAGACCACTTGAAAACTACCTTCTGAACCAAGTGGGGAACCTTCGCTTATAAACGCATGCCCTTTAGGTTAATCAATGCAGGGGCGACCTTCCAAAGGGCCATGGACATAACGTTTCGAGGACTAATCAACAAGTGTGTAGTAGTCTATTTGGACGACGTGACTGTGTATTCGAAGAACATAGAAGATCACATGCAACATTTAACACATATTTTTGAAAGGTGCATGAAATATGGTATATCCTTAAACCCTAATAAAACTATCTTTGGTTTCGAGGAAGGAGACTTGCTAGGTCATATTATATCTCAAGTAGGGATTCACATAGACCAAGAAAGGATTAAGGATATAACTCAACTTCCATTACCTCATAACAAAAAGGTTATGCAATCGTTCTTCGGGAAAATCAATTTTGTAAGAAGATTCACCCCCGATTTCACTGAAACAATGAAACCCTTAAAAAAAATGATCCGCACAGATGCTGAATTGAAATGGTACGATGAACGAAAATGTGATTTCAGTGATATAAGACTACAATATCCCAAGCCCCAGTGTTGCGAAGTCTCGACTTTGGCAAAGATTTCTTCTTGTATACTTTCACCTCCTACCAATCGTTAGCTGCAGTATTGACTCAAAAAGATGATGACAACAACGAGGCCCCCATATTATTAATGAGCACCAATCTCCAAGGGGTCGAACTAAATTACCCTGCTATAGACAAGAAGGCTTATGTTGTGTACAAGGCAGTGAAACGCTTCCAATATTACATCCTTAAGAACCATACGAAATTCATTGTGCCTCACCCTACAGTCCAATCCCTATTCACTCAACAAGAGATGGGGGAAAGAAGGGGAAACTGGATGGCAATAGTCCAAGAATTCGATCTAGATATAAAACCTGCTAAGCTGGTTAAGGGACAAGGGATAGGCAAACTGGCAGCTGAAGCCCAGGACCAAGTAAATGATGACCCTAGATGGGAAAATGAATTGGCATTATGGTGTGGCGAAGCTTCATACGTCTCCCCATGGCAAAAGTCTTGGTACGAGAAACTGACTTATCTTCTGCATCATGGGACTTGCCCAGAAAACCTAAACCCGAGGGATCAGAGAGATCCCAGGTTAAATTCCTCACAATATCACCTCATAAATTTGGTGCTCTTCCATGTTAATTATGATGGGGTACTTTTAAGATGTCTCGAACGTGAAGATGCATACAAATCTCTGAAAGAGCTCCATGATGGTTCTACCGGTGGACATTTCGCAGGAAACACCACTGCTCATAAAATACTGAGAGTTGGCTATTATTGGCCTACTCTGTTAAGAGACGCTCACACATATGTTAGAAACTGTAAGACCTGTCAAATAAGTGCAGGGAGGGAGAAGAGATCAGTTGTCCCACTCCAACCGGTGGTCGTTTCTAGGCCATTGGAGCAATGGGGGTTAGATATCATAGGAGAATTTACACCAAGTTCTCAAAATGAACATAGGTACATACTCACTGCCACAGATTATTTCATAGAATGGGCAGATGCCATCCCTCTGACTCGTGTAAACGAGAAGGTGGTGATCCAATTCACATAACAACAACTGATCACAAGGTTCAGTGTGCCTTCCGTCCCTGTTTTTGATAACTTAGCTTAATTTTCTTCTACCTTATTAATAGATTTTTCTTTGGACAAAAGAATCATAATTATATACTCTGCAAACTACTATCCACAGGGGAATGGAGTGGCATAATCAACTAATAAGAACCTAGTGAGAATATTAAAGAGAACAGTTGCAGACAACTAGAGGAATTGGCATAGTTCACTTCATAATGCTTTATGGGCCGATAGAGTTACACCCAAGGAAGCTATAGGGAATTCCCCATACTTTCTGGTATATGGACAGGAAGCCATTCTCCCGAACGGGATATCTCTTCCATCTCTTCAACTTGCTCAGGACTCTAGAGGACAACCCTCATCATTGATACAAAAAAGAATTGATACCCTCCTCATGCTAGAAGAAGAAAGGGAGAAAGCGAAATCAAAATTCATATCTCATCAATAGATAGTGAAAAGGTGGTTTGATAAGCATAAGGCTAAAAAGAAGAATTTTGAAGTGGGAGACTTACTCCTGAAATGGGACAATGCAAATGAGCTAACAGGAAAACATTATAAGTTTCAGAATCTATGGCTCAGACCTTTCCAGGTGGCCGAGAATATCGTGGTAGGCACGTATCGATTGCAAAATCTAAGGGGGGAACCTCACGCCCTCCCGGTGAACGGCGAAGCCCTAAAACAATATTTCCATTAAAAAAAAAATGGCTTTTCTGTTTTCATGATGTTTGTTTTAGATAGGACGATTGCAAACTGCTTTTTGGTTTTTGTCTTTCGCTATTGCACTTCTGCTCTTTGAATATTGTGTTTTGGAAAAACATTGGTGGACCTCAATTCATGCGATATGACGAACTTTGTTCCTGACTCATCGCTCTCATACAATATAAGAAGTGCTAGGGGACCTGCGGTTGTTTTAAGGGGTTCTCTATATAACCTGCGTAGATGAACAACCTTGGAAAAGTGATGAAGTGTTTGCCTGGTGGTCTGGTGAAACCCTAAGGGAGAGATGGTAAGTTGGAAAGGACTACATGTACCTCAGAGATAGAGCTAGAATTTTTTTACCTTAACCATCTCATTTTTTGAAAATAACAGAGGTCCTCCTCTCCCACTCCCTCAGGGCATTTTGCCGAAATAAAAATCAACTCTATCAAATGAGCGCACAGTAGGAGAGGGTACATAGATAACTCTGTGGGGGCTATGGATGCTCGCTGGTAGTGGAGCAAGGTCTGTGATGTCGGGATGACTCCGTCGGGTCTATGGACGCTCGCTGGAAGCGGAGCAACACCGTAGGAAGTGAATAAGGGAAACTAAAAGGTCTATTGCTAGTGAATGCTTTACTAGATTCTTGTCAAAAGGGGCCTGAGTTGGGGTTCCAGGTAACGAAGGTTGAATAAAGGTTGAAAAACCCACAAGCAGGCCCAGATGCACCAACCAGGGAATTTCAAATGCAAGGATAAAATCGGCTCTGATAAAAAACCATTTAAGTTCTTAACCAACTTTTGCAACAGCTCAGTCGGATGAAGGAACAAATATTTTGCTTTCACCCAGTAAGTCGCCATTCGTTGAGCACTCAACACACCCTAAAAAGCCTATGTCAATATTTTAATTTTTGGGTACCACTTGATCTTTGCAGTGTCTCATTTGATTTCATTTTTTGTGAAACGTTTTGCCTTTGCTTATTATCATGAATCTGATCATCTATTCAAGTTTGTTTGATCTTATGAAACCCCATGACTTAAAAAACCTTAACGCTTGAATAAAGAATCAAAATCCAAAACACTTCACCTGACAAACTCAGATTCGGCATCAGAAGGAATTCAAAGAAGGAAAAGAGCCACTCAAGAAACCTCAGTCTCCATCGGCATCGGCAAAATGAAGTTTTGTTTGCGCCAAAGTTTCGCATAAGGATATCGCCGATGGCCGATTCCTCTTCTGCATCGGTAAAAGACGAGGGGAATAGACATTAACAAACAAAGAAAAGATATCGCCGATAACCGAGACCCGATGCGCTTATCGAAATCGAGGAATACCTAAAAGGATTGCAACGAACATTCTGACCACGCTAAAAAGTTTTCCCGATCGCCGATCCCGAATGCATTTCGGCATCGAAACTTTTTCGAGGAAGCTAATCCGTAGAAAAACACGTGATAGGTTTATCGCCGATTGACGACCCTGGATACCTTTTCAACATTGACAAGCCAAGGTTTGTTTCAGAATGCACAACTTAAGGAAAGCCCCAACTCCAATTTATACACGTGAATTAGGTCACCGGTCTTCAACGCCACGTGTCTACAGAACCGTACGGTCAAGTTTTACCCTGAGTTTTCTTGGTTCCCTAGGTCCAAGTCACACACCGAAGGAAGCAGAGATACCAGCCTTATACATGGCTTCATAATTGCTTGACGTCATGTGCGCTAGAAACATCTTCACCGACATGAATCTGAGATGGCATTTCACAGAGCTCCTGGTCCATGTCTATTTCAACATTCTATGGGAGAACAGGTACTAGAATTCTTACTCCCTCATCTGTGATGAATTCATCACACAGATTTATTTCATTCTCTTTAAGAAAGAATTCCCGAGACCATCAGCTGCAGCCAAGAAAATGATTTACAAAGTAGGTCACTGGTACTTGGACGAGCACGACACCTACATCCAAGTGTTCAGGGCCACCGGAGCACCACATCTGCTTCCAATGCATGTTGCTGATCGATTTGTAGTGGGAAAGATATGCTATCAAACCATCCTGCAAGGCTACAACGCCACCGTGGTCAAAGACAAGAAACGAGCGTTCATTCCCTATGGTTTCCATGTAGGTTTCTACTTGGTGAAGGACACCGCTCAAGCCAAACAAGAAGGGCTGATCCAACTAGAGTTCAGATTCCAGACTCGCTAATTCTGTAAGGACAATCCAAAGGGTCTAGTCTTGAAACATGCTTCGCAAGTATCGTCCTTCTGGCTGTACGCTCATGACAAATTTGAAGATGAAGTCTTCACAGAAAATGCCCAAGACTGGGACGAGGTGGTGGCAAGGATTGCCGACCCCAAAATGACCAGGTTCAGGGCCATGACCCTGGATGAACAGGCGACGACCATAAATAAATCGACTCAAGAGACTCTTAAATCCAAGGAAGAAATGATAGCGGCAGAAGCAATTCCTCTGGTAACTTTGGTGCAGGATAGGGCTTCCCTATGACACAGGACGCATGGACAAGGGGATTGCTCATGTTAGAACATGCGCAATGAGTAATTGATCAACTGCAAGACGACCTAGACCTCATAAGAATGACAGGGTCCCTTGTCGACAACCCATATGAAAGCCATGTAGGTCCAAGCAGCCCCGAGCTAATAGAAATTGATGAAATCGTTGGGTTACATAAACCTGAAGTTACAACGTCGTAGGGCGGATTACCCAGGGATGTTTCAACTCAGCTGGAGATAGTAGGAACATTAGGGAGAACAAGTATACGAAACCACCTCCGTGAATTGATAAACATCTATGATGATGAAGAAACTCTGGAGGTTTCTTTGGTGACTCCTGTGCTGAACACAGAGGAAAAGGAGCCTGAGAAGGCATCTTCCATAGCTCCGGACGTTCAAATTTGGGGCCTTTCATAGAATGAACAAGAGGTCGAAAGTGTCTTAGACACTGAGCTACCTAATGCACCAGAGACCCAAGCAGATAGTCCAAAGGACAAGCCAGGGTCGGGGGAACAGAAAGAAGAAGATCCACAGATGAAAAACGACGTCTCAACGACCAATTATCAAGTAAGTACCGAGCCTACCCCCAATGCCTCAATTTAAATCGGTACTCAACTTCCCAATGAACAACAAACAGAAGCCAAACCTTCATAACACATAGAGGAATTTCAAGAACCAAGTCTTGAACAAATATATACCATCGGAAGCCTTAGAAATATGCTCACATAGGGAGATCAACAAATCCATGAACCCGTGGATGAAGTCGCTGCCATACATGCCATCGCTTATGACTGGAAAAGGAAAGTTATCGTACAAAGAACCACCAATAAGAGGAGGATCACTCTAGATCGCTCTATCCTCATCACCATGGAGAAAAAAATGATCAACACATAGCATGCCAAGACATCTGAACTTATCAGCGTGGGGATGGCAATCACAGATGCCACCCTAGACAGAGAGAAAAGGGATGAAGAGGAGTTGGTTGCTGCTCTGAAGGAATTAGAGCATTTGCGCCACTTGGCGAAATATTACTAGGACACCACATAGGCCGCGGTGTTCCTGAGATGTGAATTCTAGGAGGCCTACAACAAATTTACAGATGAACGACACTTATTCACTGCAAGGATAGTCGAGCTTCAAGAAGACACCCTCATGGCGCTGGCGAAGTGCAAGGATATGGAGAGGTGGTACGAGAAATCACACTAATCCATGGAAAGGATCGACTATATTAGCGTGGTGTAACAAGGCTGAGACATCGAAGAGCATGTCATCTGGGTGCTAAGAGAAAGCAGCATTGACTGCATAAGGAAATCGACCGAATATTGGGTAAAAATGGCTCAGGAACCTCATCAGGAAGTCCAAGAGAAATGGGTCGAGTGTGAGAAAAGCTGGACCAAGATCAACCGAGCAATTAGAGACATCGACCTCCCCAAATTCATAACACCCGATGACTTTGTCGACTTGCGCGACATAGTCAAAACACATGTCGAACAAGACTCATCATGGGTTGCGGAAATAGCGAAGGTGGTAGACATGGCTCCAGGAGATGTGCAACAGTTCATGGAGCACCCGATCAAAGCTCGAGCCATGCTGCAATAGTTAAGTGCCAGAGTAGAGATAAGAGAGATCCTTTCATCCCCAATGGAGCAACATAGGTTCCCTTATGCTAACACATGCGAGGATATCTTCGTCAAGTGGTCGGAGTACAAGAAGAGTCATCCACTCAAGTGAGATCATTTGATGACTCTTTGAAGACTAATAGAGGAAAGCGCCATGTGGTGAGTTTTGTTTTACTTAGATACACTTTAATAGGTATTTTTAGTTAATAGTATGGTATAAATAGGAGGATCTACCTGTTAGCAAAGGTCGATGGTTGTGGCAAAGAACCTCATTTATGGATTTTGTAAAGAACTATTTCAGAGCTGCCTTAATTGAGAAGTGATGTTTAGGACCAAAGACAAGTTTGTGTTTTTCATCAAAAGTGTGTATGATTGGATGTGGATAAGAATTATTTCTCATTTCATCTCATGAATGGATGTTGTAATGAGTAAGAGTTTCTAAATCTTTTGATAAGTTATCTGATTCACTGTTTTATAGTTCTTGTCTTTAATGATGAAAATTAAATCGTTGTGTTATTATGTGATTAATGATTAGAGTTAAGAGAATTATTTTTCTTTCCATCATTTATTGCATATGTGTTTTTTCTGATAATTGCACCTCAGTCAGCAATTGAAACACCGACAGGTTAATGTATTATTACTAGGCTTATGGTAAAGAATTGTTGTCTGCATGCTAGAGTGAAAGGGGTATCCCAAGCCCAGCCTTCTCTAGTATTTAAGATTTTTCCCACTTTGTTTCCTAGTTGGTTTATACCGGCTCTTATCTTGTATCAATCCCACCTTATAAGATAAAATACAAGAAGAAAACGTCCGAACTGAAGGAGAAGCCTTCACAAGAAAACGTAAATCCCATCGATTAATTGACCGGATCGCAAGATCTGGAGAACCATTCCACCATTAAACACTGCAGAGTCTAATTGGGCCTTGGTGGTGGGTTTGGTTCCTCCTGTTGAGTTAAAGGGATTTGGGACCCCTCAACAGAATTGGCGCTAGAAGGAGGGATTGAAGAATGAATGGTTGACATTATATTTGACATAATATTTCAGACAACCTGTAGATTCAAAACAACCCACATGCATGGCTAGTCATTCCCAAGACATTCGACACAAACTAAGTACTCCTGAAACGAGTAACTCACCCCAACACGAGGATGAAAATTTGTTCCCTGATATACGTTACGCTCTTCCTCACGAGGAATTAAACCAATTTATAAGAATCACAAGAGTTTATGCCCGACAGATCGATGCTCTACCCTTAGCTCTGTTACTTCCTCGTAGAAAACAAGTAAGCAGAATGGAGGTCGATACCCCCGACCAGGTTTTCGTTCACACAGTAGAAGACCTGATAGATTTCAACCTCATCGAAATCAAACATCCTCTTAATCTAATCCCTGAAACACCAGCCGACAACTTCTCCGAGCCCGACGATTTTTTAGAAGAAGAAGTGTTTAACTCGAAATGCTTAGTTTCAGGATCTGAAGACAACAAAGATAAGAATGACCATGATGAAGAAAGCGGAAACCCACCTTGGAATAATTAACCTTGGTTGGCCAGAGATGCTCTGGCCATCTCTGGACGAGTACATAACCTCCCCCGACATCTAGAGAAATTACTCCCTAAATTTGACCCTGAAACCTCAGGATTGCCTGAAGACCATATCAAAATATTCATACTAGCTATTAGATTGATGAATGTTCAACATGAGGACATAGTATGGAGGATTTCCCCCTGCACTTTTGAGTATTTGGTCTCCACATGGTATTTTAACTTACCTCTAGGATCCATAACTTGTTGGACGAAGTTTCAAAAGGATTTTCTCGACAAATTTGCAAAAGAAACCACTACAGGAGCTTTGATGGTTGAGTTGTTTGCCACCACCATGAGTTCAAAGGAGAAGGTTAAAGACTTCAATCAAATATTTACCACTATCTTAAACAAATTCCAACCGGAAGCTAAACCTACTCAGGAGTTGCAAATCGAAGTATATGCTAATGCTATCCCAGCTTCTATTTCCATGTTTGTGAAAAGGGTTGCCAAACCAACCTTAGCTGAGAATTTTGAAGAATCCAAAATGATAGAGTTCCAAATGAGAGGATGCAAAGAAGGTCAGGTTTCATTGGTTAAGAAAGAAGTTCATCCTCCTCCTAGGATGGACTCCTGTTGACTAGACCCTCATGGAAACAAACAGAACAAGATCCCGAAAAAGGAAGTGGGGACATAGAAGACCTGCAACACATGGTCAAGAAGTTGTCCAACAAAATCATAGACATGAAGAGAAGTGAAGGGGAGGGAAACCAAGGCCAAAGGCCCTATAAACCTTTCTTTAAAATAAATCTGCATTTCAAAGCAATTGAACCTCCCCTAGCCAACTGAAACATCGATCTGGGAAATGTAGCATCCGACTCTTTCTCTACCTATAATCAATAGAATCACTCTGAAAGAGACTGCCCTCAATGGGTGCATGCCATGAATTTGATGGCCAACCAGTTTCTAGTCAAAGTTTCCCTAACCGAACAATCAAGCGGCTCAGCTATGAATATTGCTGATCAGGAAGAAGTTGATCCACAAGAAGAAACAACCATGTTAATATGGGACCCTAACCTGCCTATGCCTTTTGATGACCTATTTGAGGTTCAAGAACCACCTGCAGAAGTCTTGGTTGTGAAAACAGGAAGTAGGGGTCTCAAACAACCTTACTAAGACCCAAACTTCGGGAGGAAAACCAGCTCCGGATCACCCGAAGGCATATTTTTCTCCCCGAAGAAACCCTATAAACATCCATACCCGAGAATCGCCCAAGCTAGACTACAACATAGTAGACGATTTGAAGAAATTGAAGGGAAACATATCAGTCATGGACATATATAGAATCCCTCAACAAAAGGACTTTCTGTTACAAGCTTTGAAATCAATAGAAAATCCCACGACAAGCATTGACCAAGGAGGGAATCTAATTCCCACAGATCTAATAAATAAACCAACTCTGAACGCTTGCTCTGAAGAGAAGAAGGGAAAACCTTTTGTCCCATAGTTCCTTTTGATATTTGAAGTTTTCGACAGAAACCTCCATAATTGTTTGGTTGACTCGGGAGCATCCTCCAATGTTATGCCATTGCCTATTTGCAAAAAATTAAACGCCCTCCCTCTTAAAAGTGATAAACATGTTATACAATTAGACAGAACCCAGGTGAAGGTTACGGGAGAGCTCAAAGATGTAATGATTAGAATAACGACACACCCTAAATTTGTGCTAGTAATTGACATCATTCTAGTAGATATCCCAGAAGCCTATGGATTGTTGTTAAGTCGAGATTGGTCTGAGAAGTTAAACAGATACTTTAGTACATACTGGGCTCATCTTTGGATACCATTAAAGGGGCACATGAACATGATTATGAACGATAGGGAAATATATCTAAAACATACTGTCACTGACTTAGAAACCCTAAATGAACCCTCATCAGTAGATTTCCCTGTGCTACGAAATTATTCCTGTGACTCTGATTTCGGGAATTTCTCCCCCCTCTCATATGATGTCCCTCTTAATCAGAACTCTGAAATGTTTTTTCGAGAGAAACTGTCGACGGTGGCAGAGGAAACCCTCTTCTGTCAAGAACCTGCGTTAGAAATCACAGAACAAACAGTAAGGGAAGAGGAACGTGACAAGAAAGAGGAAGCTGATGAGTTTTGCCCACAAGTTTGGACCTTATACTTTGATGTCTCTAAATCGCAAGAAGGGTCAGGAGCATGGTGCATCCTCATTTATCCAAAAGGTAAACGACATTTCCTGTCCCGTAGACTAGAATTCGAATGCACAAATAATACCTCCTAGTATGAACATCTAGTACAAGGGCTAAGGAATCCATGGACTTAATCGTTAAAAAATTGAAGGTTTTCAGAGATTCTGAAATCATTGTTAGACAAGTAAGGAACACTATACATTGGAACTCTCCACACCTGAGGTATTATCAACATGAAGTACACAGACTAATAGAGCATTTTGAAGCCTTCAACATTACAACAATCCCCAGAACAAAAAACATTATTGTTGACTCTCTTGCCACCGCTGCCTCAAGGCTATCACCTCTAGAAGATTATGAAGCCTCTCGGTTCACTGTGGAGCTACTCTACAAACCGTCAGTGCCCAACAATATTGCTAACTGGAAGGTATTTGAAGGAGATGAACAGATCATAAACTTCTTGACCAATCAGGATAATTTTAAAGACATGGATATTAATGATGAATTATTTCAAGAACAATCAACAAAAACCGATCCTCAGACAGAACTGTCGACTGACAATTCAAGGTTTCACATGATACTGAAGGGAATAACCAATTTAGAAACCTTTTTGAGCTAAGGGAGAGATTTAAAGGATCAAAAAATGCAAAGATGGGGAGTTCTTGTCCCATGCACGAAAATATAAATCTAGTAGCCCCGGAAAACCCCAAGAATACAAATCTAGGCAAGACAATATCTAAAGAGGAAAGGAAGGCCTATATGAAATGTTTTAGACAATATCAAGATGTTTTTGCATGGTCCTACCGGGATCTAAAAACTTATGATACTCATATCATTCAACACACTATCCCGTTAAAAACTGAAGTAAAACCCTTCCAACAGAAGCTCCAGAAATACCACCCATCCCTGGAGCCTCCCATGTTCCAGGAGTTAAAGAAACTATTAGATGACAAAATTATCTTCCAGGTTAGACACTCTGCATGGGTAGAAAATTTGGTTTATGTAAGGAAAATTTTTGGGGAGATCCTCCTATGTGTAGATTTTAGAAACCTCAATAGAGCTTCAAAAAAGGACAACTACCCAGTCCCACCAATGGAGAAACTCTTGAAGACCGTGTCTGGCTCTGAGATTTTCTCCTTGCTGGACAGTTTCTCAAGTTACAACCAGGTTTTAGTTTCAGAAGAAGACCACTTGAAAACTATCTTCCAAACCAAGTGGGGAACCTAGCTTATAAATGCAAGCCCTTTGGGTTAATCAATTCAGGGGCGACCTTCCAAAGAGACATGGATGTATCATTTCAGGGACTAATAAACAAGTGTGTAGTGGTCTATTTGGATGACGTGACTGTGTATTCGAAGAACAGAGAATATCACATGCAACATTTAACACATATTTTTGAAAGGAAATATGGTATATACTTAAACCCTGTTAAAACTATCTTTGGTGTCGAGGAAGGTAAATTGCTAGGTCATATTATATCTCAAGCAGGGATTCACATAGACCCAGAAAGGATTAAGGCTATAGCTCAACTTCCATTACCTCATAACAAAAAGGTTTGGCAATCGTTCTTTGGGAAAATCAATTTTGTAAGAAAATTCACCCCTGATTTCATTGAAACGATCAAACCCTTACAAAAAATGATCCGCAAAGATGCCGAATTCAAATGGTATGATGAACGGAAGTGTTGCGAAGTCTAGACTTTGGCAAATATTTCTTCTTGTATACTTTCACCTCCTACCAATCGTTAGCTGCAGTATTGACTCAGAAGGATGATGACAAAAACGAGGCCCTGATATCATTAATGAGCACTAATCTCCAAGGGGTCGAACTAAATTACCCTGCTATAGACAAGTAGACTTATGTTGTTTACAAGGTAGTGAAACACTTCAGATATTACATCCTTAAGAACCATACCAAAGTCATGTTCCTCACCCTGCAGTCCAATCCCTATTCACTCAACAGGAGATGGGGGAAAGAAGAGGAAACTGGATGGCAGTAGTCCAAGAATTTGATCTAGATATAAAACCTGCTAAACTGGTTAAGGGACAAGGGTTATGCAAACTAGAAGCTGAAGCCCAGGGCTAAGTAAATGACGACCCTGGATGGGAGAATGAATTGGCATTGGTGTGGCGAAGCTTCATACGTCTCCCCATGGCAAGAGTCTGGGTACGAGAAACTGACTTATCTCCTTCATCATTGGACTTGCCCAGAAAACCTAAACCCTAGGGATAGGAGAGCTCGCAGGTTGAAATCCTCACAATATCACCTCATAAATTTGGTGCTCTTCTGTGTTAATTATGATGGGGTACTTTTAAGATGTCTCGAACGTGAAGATGCATACAAATTTCTGAAAGAGCTCCATGATGGTCCTGCCAGTGGACATTTCGCAGGAAACACCATCGCTCATGAAATATTGAGAGTTGACTATTATTTGCCTACTCTGTTCAGAGACGCTCACACATATGCTAGAAACTATAAGACTTGTCAAATAAGTGCAAGGAGGGAGAAGAGAGCAGCTGTCCCACTCCAACCGGTGGCCTTTTCTAGGCCATTTGAGCAATGGGGGTTAGATATCATAGGAGAAATTACACCAAGTTCTTCAAACTAACATAGGTACATACTGACTGCCACATATTATTTCACGGAATGGGCAAATGCCATCCCTCTGACTCATGTAAATGAGAAGGTGGTCATCCAATTCATAGAACAACAACTAATCACAAGGTTCGGTGTGCCTTCCGTCCTTGTTTTTGATAACACAACTTACTTTTCTTCCACCTTATTAATAGAGTTTTCTCTGGACAAAGGAATCATAATTAGATACTCTGCAAACTACGATCCGTAGGGGAACGGAGTAGCAGAATCAACTAATAAGAACCTAGTGAGAATATTAAAGAGAACAATTGTAGACAACCAGAGGAATTGGCATAGTTCACTTCATAATGCTTTATGGGTTGACAGAGTTACACCCAAGGAAGCTATAGGGAATTCCCCATACTTTCTGGTATACGGACAGGAAGCCATTCTCTCGAACGGGCTATATCTTCCATCTCTTCAACTTGCTCAGGACTCTAGAGGACAACCCTCATCAGTGATACAACAAAGAATTGATACCCTCATCATGCTGGAAGAAGAAAGGGAGAAAGTGAAATCAAAATTCATAGCTCATCAACAGATACTGAAAAGGTGGTTTGATAAGCATAACCCTAAAAAGAATAATTTTGAAGTGGGAGACTTAGTCATGAAATGGGACAATGCAAATGAGCCGAAAGGAAAACATTATAAGTTTCAAAATCTATGGCTTGGACCTTTCCAGGTGGCCGAGATGATCGGGGTAGGAATGTATCGATTGCAAAATATAAGGGGGGAACCTGACACCCTCCCGGTGAACAACCAAGCCCTAAAACAATATTTCCATTAAAAAAAAAATTGGCTTTTCTGTTTTCATGATGTTTGTTTTAGATAGGACGATTGCAAATTGATTTTTGGTTTCTGTCTTTCGCTATTGCACTTCTGCTCTTTGAAGATTGTGTTTTGGCAAAACATTGGTGGACCTCAATTCATGCGATATGATGAACTCTGTTCTCGACTCATCGCTTTCATACCATACAAGAAGTGCTAGGGGACCTGCGATTGTTTTAAGGGGTTCTCTATCTAACCTGCACAGATGAACAACTTTATAAAAGTGATGAAGTGTCTTCTTGGTGGTCTGGTGAAACCGTAAGAGAGAGATGGTAAGCTGGAAAGGGCTACATGTACCTTAGAGATAGAGCTAGCAAAATTTCACCTTAACCATCTCATTTTTTGCAATTAATAGACGTCCTCCTTTCCCACTTGCTCGAGGCATTTTGCCGAAATAAAAATCAACTATATCAAATGAGCGCACAATAGGAGAGGGTATCCAGATAACTCCGCTGGGGCTATGGACGCTCGCTGGAAACAGAGCAAGTTCTGTGACGTCGGGGTGACTCCGTCGAGGCTATGGATGCTCGCTGGAAGCAGAGAAACACCGTAATGACAAGTGAATAAGGGTAACTAAAAGGCCTAGTGCTAGTGAATGCTTTACTAGACTCTTGTCAAAAGAGGCCTGAGTCAGGGTTACAGGTAACGAAGGTTGAATAAAGGTTGAAAACCCCAAAAGCAGGCCCGGATGCACCAACCGGGGAATTTCAAATGCAAGGATAAAAGAGGTTCTGATAAAAAACCAGTTAAGTTCTTAACCAACTTTTTCATCAGCTAAGCCGAAGGAAGGAACAAAGATTCTACTTTCACCTAGTAAGTCGCCATTTGTTGAGCACTCAACACACCCTAAAAAGCCTATGTCAATTTTTTACTTTTTGGGTACCACTTGATCTTTGCAGTGTCTCATTCGATTTCATTTTTGTTGAAATGTTTATCCTTTGCTTATTATCATGAATCTCATCATCTATTCAGGTTTGTTTGAACTTATGAAACCCCATGACTTGAAAAACCTTAATGCTTGAATAAAGATTCAAAATCCAAAACACTTCACCCTACACACTCAGATTCGACATCAGAAGGAATTCAAAGAAGGAAAAGAGCCACTCAAGAAACCTCAGTCTCCATCGACATCGACAAAATGAAGTTCTGTTTGCGCCAAAGTTTCGCATAAGGATATCTCCGATAACTGATTCCTCTTCGGCATCTGTAAAAGACGAGGGAAATAGACGTTAGCAAAGAAAGAAAAGATATTACTGATAGTCGATACCTGACGCTCTTATCAGAATCGGGGAAGACCTAAAAGGATCGCAATGAACATTTGGACCACGCTAAAGAGTTTTCCCGATTGCCGATCCCCGATGCATTTCGGCATCGAGACTTTTTCGAGGAAGCTAATCCATAGAAAAACATGTGATAGGTTTATCATTGATCGCCGACCCTGGATACCTTTTTGGCATCGGCAAGATGATGTTTGTTTCAGAACACACAACTTAAGGAAAGTCTCGACTCCGATTTATACATGTGAATTAGGTCACCAGTCTTCAATTCCACGTGTCTACGCCAGATTAGAGAACTGTACGGTCTAGTTTTACCCCTAGTTATTCTTGGTTCCCTATGTCCAAGTCACACCTCCAAGTCAACTTTTCCACGACAACATTGTACGATGAGATTGTTCAATGTTAGAGCTTTTGCGAGGGATATCGATGAAAACGTTCATAACGCATCCCCCATTCCCGATCCACCCACTAAGAAAGCGACATGATGGGGCGTTTTAGCGTTAGATATGATTAGATTTTGAGCATTTAAAGGGCTAATTAGTACCAAATCCGACATTAATTGCTACCTCGTGCGCCAATCAAAATGACCGTTTAAAATCACCGATAGACCACATCACCCCTGTGCCTCCAACGTCAACCCACGATGAATTTAAGTTGCAAATATTCAGCGACATATTTGTTTAAATTTCACTCATCACCCGATTTGAATGGTTGATACGACATAGTAAGTTCTTTCCTGGTTTAAATTTTCTTGAGCCATTGTAAACTGAATCATTCTGCGCACAAGGAAATTCAGAGCATCCAGATAATCGAGAGGAGTAATTTGAAGGTTGCAGAGATCCCGTGAGTATCAAAATAACCAGATTTTAGGAATCTTCACAGGTACGTATCCAAGTGTGTGAATTTTACATGGTTACAAATTATATGTTGCTTGTCCGGTTTTGTTCTTTACACAATCTCTAAAAGTTTATTTTGATTGCAGGAACAATGCCTCCAAGAAATCCAACCACTAGATGATCTTCGAGGGCACCAAAGATGAAATAACTAGAGTTAGGTGAAGGCTCCTCTCCAGGGGTCGCAAAACAATTGCAATACTCTCCGAGACCAGAACCTGTCATCAAAACAAAAACGAAGAAGGTTTTCATTCAGCCTCCGGCCTTTGGAGATACTGAGGCAAGCAGAGGGACCAAGGCGACACTCCCACATTGGGGAGAGATCTTTAAAAAGACCAGCCAGGAGGAATACCCATAATATATCCCACATAGTGACCCAGATGCGAGAGCAGTCGACGACGAGGTGTTTCCGAATATCCAACGGTCGTACCTACATATGGTGGCGAACAAAACCCCTGTTTTTCCCTATATTGATGTTATGAAGTGGTTCATTGACCACACAGACACACATAAATGCTTAATTAAATATGACAATGGTGGGTGTGTCAGGGTGTTCCTTTCGTTGGAGTTCTAGAAATACTATAAACTCTAAGACCCCGAGGAGCGGTTGAATACAAATTTCGTCGTTAAGTTCTATGAGAACCATGACACCAACTGGGTGATGGCCTCATGGTGGAGGGAAGACAAGAAATACACCAACCGGAGCACTGGTTGGTACCAGACGACCAACTTAAGGGATCCATACATCTAATTGATGGCTCTCATCTGCCAATTATATGGAGAGAAGGACTGCTCCATATTTTCAGAGGCATGGATGCCCTTGGCTTACACAGTGGCAATCTCTGGGAGGGGTTTCAACTGGGGAGCAATCATTTCTAAGCAACTGAGCATGTGCATACAATAGGTTCAGACATCGAAGTAAGGAGAGACACTAGTCTTCTACATGGATTCATATCTGCTTGACGTCATGTGCGCCAGAAACATCTTTGTTGGCATGAATCTGAGCTGACATGTCGCAGAGATGGCATGAATCTATTTCAACATCCTATGGGAGAACATGTACAAGAAGTCTTACTCCCTCATCTGCGATGAATTTATCGCACGTATTTATTTCATTCTCTTTAAGAAGGAATGCCTGAGACTATCGGTTGCGGCCAAGAAAATGATTTCCAAAGTAAGCCACTGGTACTTGGACGAGCCTGACACCTACATCTATGTGTTTAGGGCCACTAGAGCTCAACATCTCCTGTCAGTGCATGTCCCTGACCTGCTTGTAGTGGGAGAGATATGCTATCAAACTATATTGCAAGGTTACAACGCCACCCTGGTCAAAGACAAGAAATGGGTGTTCATTCTCTATGGTTTCCATGTAGGTTTCTACTTGGTGAAGGACATCGCTCAAGCCAGACAAGAAGGGTTGAACCAACTATAGTTTAGATTCCAGACATGTCGATTCTGCAAGCACGATCCCAAGGGTCTGGTCTCTAAACATGCTTTGCAAGTATCGTCCTACTGGCCATATGCCACGAAAAATTTGAAGATGAAGTCTTCATAGAAAATCCCCAAGACAGGGACGAGGTGGTGGCAAGGATGGCCGACCCCAAAATGACCAAGTTCAGGGCAATGATCCTAGATGAACAGGTGACGACCATAGAGCAATCGACTCAAGAGTCCCTGAGAGCCAGGGAAGAAATGATAGCGGGAGAAACAACAGAGGTTCGCCTGGAAGCTACGATGTAGGATAAAGGCTTCTCTATGACACAAGACGCATGGGCAAGGGGATTGTTCATGATAGAACAAGTGTAGCGAATAATTGATCAATTGAAAGATGACCTGGACCTCATAGGAATGATAGGGTCCCCTGCCAAAAACCCAGATGAAATCCAGGTAGGTCCAAGCGGCCCTGACCTAATAGAAATTGATGAAATAGTTGGGTTAGATAACTCTGAAGTTACAACGCTACAGTCCAGATCACCCGGGGATGTTTAAACTCAACCAAAGATAGTAGGAACATCAAGGAGAACAAGTATACAAAACCCCCTCTACGAATTGATAAACATCTATGATGATGAAGAAAGTCTGGAGGTGTCCTTGGTGACTACTGTGCCGATCACAGAGGAAAAGGAGCCTGAGAAGGCATTTTCCCCAGCTCCCGACGGTCAAATTCAGGGCCTTCCACATAATGAACAAGAGGTCGAAAGTGTATTAGACACTGAGCTTCCCGATGCACCTGAAACCCAAGTAGATAGTTCGAAGGACGATCAAGGGTTGGGCAAATAGAAAGAAGAAGCTCCATAGCAGGAAATCGACGTCTGAATGGTCGATTATCAAGTAAGTACCGAGCCTACCCCCGATGCCTCAATTTCAATCAATACTCAACTTATCGATGAGCAAAAAATAAAAGCCGGACCTTCGAAACACATGGAGGAAGTTCAAGAACCCAATCTTGAACAATATATACCACCGAAAGCCTGGGAAATATGCTCACATGGGGAGATCAACAAATCCCCGAACCCATGGATGAAGTTGTTGACATACATGCCATCGCTTATGACTGGAAAAGGAAATATATTGTACAGAGAACCACCAAGAAGAGGAGGATCACTCTAGATCGCTCCATCCTCATCACCATGGAGGAAAAACTGATCAACACAGAGCATGCCAAGACATCCCAACTTATTGGCGTGGAGATGGCAATCACATATGCCACCCTGGACAGAGTGAAAATGGATGAAGAGGAGCTAGCTACTGCTCTGAAGGAATTAGAACATTTTTCCACTTGGTGAAATATTACCAGGACACCACACAGGCCATGGTGTTCCTGAGAAGTGAATTCCAAGAGGCCTACAACAAATTTACAGATGAACGACACCTATTCACTGCAAGGATAACCGAGCTTCAAGAAGACACCCTCATGGCACTGACGACGTGCAAGGATATGGAGAGGTGGTACGAGAAATCACACCAATAAGTGGAAATGATCGACTATATCAGCGCGGTGCAACAAGACCGAGACATCGAAGAGCACGACATCCGAGTGCTAAAAGAAAGCAACATCGATCGCATAAGGAAATCAACCGAATATTGGGTAAAAATGGCTCAGGAACCTCATCGGGAAGTCCAAGAGAAATGGGATGAGTGCGAGAAAAACTGGACCAAGATCAACCAAACAATCATGAGAGACATCGGCCTCCCCGAATTCGGAACACCCGATGACTTTGTCGACTTGTGCTACATAGTCAAAACGCATGCCGAACAAGACTCATCATGGGCTGCGGAAATAGAAAAGGTGGCAGACATGGCACCAAGATAGGTGCAATAGTTCATGGAGCACCCGATCAAAGCTCGAGCCATGCTGTAGCAGTTAAGTGCCAGAATAGTTAAGTATCAGGCACAAGCGGTAGAGATAAGAGAGATCCTTTTGACCCCAATGGAACAACATAGGTTCCCGTATGCTAACACATGCGAGGATCTCTTCATCAAGTGGTCAGAGTACAAGAAGAGTCATCCACTCAAGTGAGATCATTTGATGACTCTTTGAAGACTGATAGAGGAAAGCGCCATGTGGCGAGTTTTGTTTTACTTAGATACACTTTAATGGTTATTTTTAGTTAATAGTATGTTATAAATAGGAGGATCGACCTATTAGTAAAGGTTGATGGTTGTGGCAAAGACCCTCATTTTTGGATTTTGTAAAGAACTATTTCAGAGCTGCCTTAATTGAGAAAATTTGTTTAGGACAAGCGACAAGTTTGTGTTTTTCATCAAAAGTGTGTATGATTGGATGTGGAGACGAATTATTTTTGATTTCATCTCATGAATGGATGTTGTAACGAGTAAGAGCTTCTAAATATTTTGAAAAGTTATTTGATTCAATGTTTTACAGTTCTTGTCTTTAATGATGAAAATTAAATCGTTGTGTTATTATGTGATTGATGATTAGAGTTAAGAGAATTATTTTTCTTGCCATCATTTATTGCGTTTTTTCTGATAATCGCACCTCAGTCAACAATTGGAACACCATCAGGTTAATGTATTATTACTAGGCTTGTGGTAGAGAATTGTTGTTTGCATGCTAGAGTGAAAGGGTTATCCCAAGCTCAGCCTTCTCCAGTAGTTAAGCTTTTTCCCACTTTGTTACCTAGTTGGTTTATATCGGCTCTTATCTTATATCGGTCCCACCTTATAAGAGAAAATAAAAAAATAGAACGCCTGAACTGAAGGAGAAGCCTTCACAAGAAAACGTAAAACCCATCGATTAATTGGTCGGGTCGCAAGATATGGAGAACCATTCCACCATTAAACGCTGCAGAGTCTAATTGGGCCTCGATGGCAGGTTTTGTTCCTGCTGTCGAGTTAAAGGGATTTAGAACCCCTCAATAGGGTGTTTGCAGGAGAGGGGATCTTTTGTCCAAACACAAGATTGAGAAACCGTAGAAGATAACCCAGGTGAGAACAACTAAACTCCAGGTTTGCATATCAAGTTTGATATTCCTTGTATTGTTGCAGTTTAAGTATGTGTTGTAACTAGAGTAGCAATATTAATTGCTATCTTAGTAACGTTTGATTATTGTTGGTACGACTACCATACTCATCTTAATAATGCACTTGTTTACAAGATAAATTGATCTCCTCTAGGAGATGTTCTTGGTTGACCTTGTTCCAGGCAGGTTATCTTGTAAAGTCCATGGAGGTTACCATGGGGATATCGTTGTTCTTGTTTCTTGTTCCGGGAAGGTCATAGGTGATAGCTTTGAGAGAGAGCTATGATGACGGTTCCAAGAGGCAACATGAAGCAGACTATGTAGACATACTGAGGGAGGAGATGACTCTGAAGATTATATAGCTTTAGAGGGGGCATGTAGACTCATAGTCAGCCTGATCTCAGAGAGAGTCAATTGCTTAGAGGATTTAATTCAGAAAGTATTCCTCTTCTGTTACCCATGATTTTGGTCATCATGATGATGTATTGATGTTGGTGTACTCAGGCTTCTCATAATAACTTTCTCCTGAGAAAAGTGATATTCATCTCTTCCCAGAAAACTCACTTTTGAAGAGAGTTCACAGGTTGCTAGTATCCCAGGGTGCGAGAATGACCCATTCTCGCAGGCTGCCTTAAGCTAGGGTGCAGACTTCTCGCACTGTGCAACATAGCTAGGGTGAGAACCTTCTCTAAAGCTTGGAAAAAGGTGAATTCTCGATGGTTCTAGAAGGGAATCTTCTAGAAGAATGGGTTGGCATTCAAATGGTTATCCTTGTACTGGATTCCCTGATATTGTGGGATCATTCTTATCTAAGTAACCATCTCATTCTCTCCTATATATTGATGGAATTCTCATGGAAAAGGTTAAGCAAGATTCATTGGAGAATTGGTGAAAGAATTGTGTGAAGGACATAGCTTGAACAGGAGCTTGGAGACTCTAGCAAGTCTATCAAGAGGATTTGATCTTCTTCATGCAATAATTGAGCAAGTGTGTGTGTTGGAGACAAGATCCATCGAAAGGAAGCTTGCGACATCAAGGCGATCAGGTTGTAATCTTCTACTTTCAATTGATATGATACAATGGCATGTCCTTTTTCCCATAAAGCTATTCTCACTTTATTGTGTAATTCCTTGATCATACCCATAAGTTGATTGTTGAATATATTTTGCTATCTTCACTTTGGTTGGTTTGAGTTGTCTTGGTCTTGACTTCACGAGAGCACCGGAGCGAAGCGAGAGCAACAGAGACCCGAGGAAGCGATAATAAAGGTATGTTACTTGTTCCTTCCTACTAGCTAATTCAATGGTCAAAACTTAGGGAAAGAGTCATGTCCTGTCATGTTTTGTTCTAGATCCAGGTGGATCTAGGGAGATCTGTTAGTGTCCGCACCTATCGATTAGTCCGATAACAAAATTGGTGACTCCACTGGGGAGATAACCCGTTTTCTTTGTGGTTTTTGGTATTTTTCCTTGGCCATTTGTTCTTGCCTTACTTTTCTCCATTTATATCAATCTCTGAGACTTCAGGATACCCCTGATAGACCCTCTAGGTCCAGAGGCCTCTTCAAATTTTGTGTCTTTTTCCAAAAATTTGACTAGTTTCAGACATTCTCGCACTGCACTCCACAGTGGCCTGTGAGAATATGCTGATTTCGCACTCTGCTTTTAGGTTCAGTGCGAGGTTCTCGCACTCTGCTCAAAGCTCACCTGCGAGAATCACCTATTCTCGCACTGTGTAATACTCTTAGCCTGCGAACCCATTTTTTCAAAATTTTGGATTTGAGTTTTTGCATCTTCAACTGCCCAGATCAGTTTAGGTGCCTAAAAAAGAGTTTCTTGGACTATTGGTTGATGTTTTTCTTGTCTTCGTTTTTGTGCACGAAGAATCTTAGGATTTCAAAGGCTCTTCCTGTCACTTGTTCTTGACTTTCATTTATTGACAAAGCTATACTCTCTGATTTCATAATCTGAGTGTGCTTGTTTGGTTAAGGACCGACGATCGGTTGAAAGTTGAGCTTCTTTGTCTTTATGATTTGCTTATTCTTTGAAAGATCACTTTTCTTACACAATTGAAAAGACTAGTTTGGTTTGCTTGTTATTTTTGTTTCCATTGAAAGATTGGTTTGGGTTTTTTATTGCTTGTTCATTGGTTTTTGATTTTCTGCACTCTCACCATCATGGTGTAGGTCCTTTTTGAAAAGTGAACAAACGTTTTTCTTTCAAAAGCATTTTCGTTTTCGAAAACATTGAAAATCAATTGTTGAAATTATTGAAAAAGAAACAATAGAGAATTGTTCTTGATGCATGATTTATTGCAATTGCATTTTAAAGGAAATTGTGTATCGTAGTTTAAGGTTGATCCATAAAACTTCTCTTTCCCTCCTGTACATAGGATTCATTGAACGAAAATTGATATATTTCATTCTCATCCATGCATCGTTGGGTCAGAGTCTTATACAACATAAGTTTCATCTCCGTTTCCTTTGAGTAACAACAACTCTTAATAACATTGCGCAATTGTAAAATTTAACTAGTAACTCTTTTCTAGGGCTCTATTACACCAACATTTAGCTAGGCCAACGCTTTGGAATAGGAAGAGAGATACACTCTCCAAATCACAAAACACACAATAGCATCTTGTGTTAAGGAGGTTTAAATTCCATTTACAACATCTTGTTCTGGGAAGCCCTTCTCACACAAGGGTCAAACACGAGGTCACATTGATATTGGCAGAGTTACTCACCCTGTTTTGTTGATATTGGTGTAGAGATTGCACGTATTACGGGGATCACTCGGAGGTATACCCACAATGATGAGTGGAAGCCTTTTGAGTTAATTTCGGGCTAGATACCCTGCCCTTGCATGTGGATCGGACCGTCGACTATCCCCCCAGGCTTTATTGTTGTTGGTGGTAACCTTAGTGGCCTATGTTTCTAGGTTCTTACACGAGGTGACTGTGAAGGGGAAAGTCTTCACAGTACCTGGAATTGACGTTGACCAAAATCACTCGGGCTCCTTGTAGATTATACCCACGATTATGTGTGGGAGCTTGCACCAGGGTGTAAGTCCGTATCTCCCTCCTCCTTCTACACTTCGCCAGTTACAAAGTTTGCAGGGGAAAGCAAACTTTCTTCGTCGTTTTATCCCAAATTACGCCGAGATAACTCGTGGATTTACGCGGTTACTTAAAAAGGGGTTTGAGTTCGTATGGGATACCATCGCCAACAATGCTTTCGAAGCTTTGAAATTGTCCCTAACGCATGCTCCGCTTCTCTTTCCCCCCGATTACAGTCGCTATTATTTGCTTTACCTTGCTGCCTCAGATTATACTATTGGTATGGTTCTCGTCCAAGAGGATGATGCTAACGATGAACATGTTATCTACTACTTGATTCGAAGTCTAACGCCTACTGAAATCAAGTATTTACATGTCGAAAAACTGGCCTTGGCTGCCATCCAAGCCGTCCAACGCTTCCGACACTATATCCTCTCGCTCAAGACTACAATGATTTCTCACTGCAACACATTCTTACACGTCAATTACTAGGGGGAAAATACTTCAAATGGATTGTGATACTCTAGGAGTTTGACTTGGAATTCGAACGCGCCAAGTCCAAGAAGTCCTTAGTGTTTGCTGAGTTGATATGTGACTTTCCCTATTCTGAAATGGAAAATGTAGCCGCTGATTCATTACTCGATGAATCTCTTTTCCTTATCAGCACTGATGATCTTTGGTATGGTGATATCATTATATATCTCCAAACCCAGACTTTTCGGCCAACTTTGTCTAGTACTGACCGGCGTCGCATATGCTATCAAGCCCGTGAATATATTATCCTCGAGGATACTCTTTATCGTCGAGGGATTGACTCTGTTTTTCGATGCTGTCTAACGTTTGATGAGGCCGAGAAAGCTCTGAATGACTGCCATTCTGGAGCATGTGGTGGTCATATGTCTGGGTATGCTACTGCCCAGAAGATCTTAGGAGCAGGGTATTTTTGGCCTTCTTTATTTAACGACTGCATAATCACCGTTCAAAAATGCCATGCTTGCCAGACCTATAATCAGAAGATACAGTCACATCCTGCTCCTCTTCACCCTGTGGTATCCGTTGGTCCCTTTGTGAAATGGGGCATCGATTTCATGACATGTCACCCTCACTCGGCCGGGGGGCATGGATACATTATTGTAGCCATTGATTACTTTACGAAATGGGTCGAGGCGATGCCGACATTTGACAACACTGGAAAGACCGCAACATTATTCATTTTTAATCATATCATAGCTCGTTTTGGTGTTCCCCAAGCTATCGTCACTGATCACGGTAGCCATTTTAGAAACTTCATGATGTTCAAACTTACTGAAAAGTTGGGTCTTCGCCATGATAACTCAACGCCCTATTACCCACAAGCCAACGGCCAGGTCGAAGCAATTAACAAAGTTCTCATAACTATGCTTCGACGAATGATAGGGATTCACAAAACAAGTTGGTACACAATGTTGTTTTCGGCATTGTGGGCTTACCGAACATCTGTCAAGTCCGCTACTGGGTTTACACCTTTCCGGTTAGTCTATGGTTTGGAATCCATTCTCCCGATTGAATGCGAGATACCCTCTTTAAAAATAGTTGTTGAACTCCTACCAAACACGTCTGCTGAGGAAGAACATCTATTGTATCGTATGCAATTAGACGAAACTCGACGCGATGCTACTCAATTTCTAGAAGATCAGAAAAAACTTGTCAAGGCCCAATACGACAAACATGTCAAGCCTCGCATTTTCTTCGAAGTAGATCTCGTTCTCCTCTATGATCAAGATCGAGATATCCTAGGAGCTGGAAAATTCGAAGCCATGTGGCAAGGTCCTTATATCGTTCGACGAGTTTTGGAAAAAGGGGCTTATGAGTTAGTAGATTACGATGGTATCCCTTTGAGTGAACCCAGGAATGGGTTGTACTTGAAGAAGTACTATGCATAAAATCATCTGTGCACAAGTACTTGTATTTTTATTGTATCATACTTCTTGTGTGTTACTATAGCTTGCTTTTATCGTTATTTGGTCTCTGCCCTTATGTGATGTTGTGTTTGATTTCCAGATGTCAGAGTCTTCGCTACCCTATATTGGCTTCGCTGATGGAACTAGCCATAGTACTCAGAACCTTGCTTCCGTTGCATGGGCAATTTACGCCCCTACAAACGAACTTGTCTCCTTACGAGGTGTGTGTCTCGGTCGTGCAACCAACAACATTGCAGAGTATAGTGCCGTTATTGAATTGTTGATTGATGCTATCTCGCTTGGAATCCGTCATTTGGTTGTGCGACTCGATTCGCAGCTTGTAGTACTACAGTTAAGTAATGTCTATACTATTCGAAGTCCTACTTTGTTACGGGTGTATTTGCGAATTCGCCTCTTGGAACGTTATTTTGATTATATTTAATATCAACATACTCCTAGATGTCTAAACACATTAACTAATGCATTGGCTAACTATGTATTAGACAAACATTTGGATCATTTATAAATCAATCACATCAATGTTCACACAACATAAGATAAACCGGTAGAAGCCATATGTATATATAACGATCAAAAGAGTTTTTTTTTACAAAAAAGTTTTGTCCGAAGACCAAAATGTCAAAATCTAAAGCTCATAGCTTCTACAAAATGACGTCATGGATGACGTTCATGGTAACATACGACTGCCCGAGCAACCCTACTGAGCAGTCGGCCTATGGACTCTGACACTCCTACTGTGTGACGATGATGACGTTGTGGAACCTCTCCAAGAGGCATGTCTGGAATATATGCTGTCAAACCCTCTAGGTTTTGTTCCACTGCTTGATAATCCTCGGCGTCCCATTGTGGCACTGGTGCTACCTCTCCTCGCCACTGAATGGGAGAAGTACTAGGAGGTCGGTAAGGTCCCACATCTGTGTCATCAACAACGAATTTTGTTTTTAGTCTTTGGACGAACAGATAAAAAACATTTGAATATAATAAAATTCACAAAAACATTTAAAAAGAAAAAATGTGTACTTCTTACCAAGTTCCCCCCGCTGAGAATCCTACGATAGTACTAAGTCCAGATCTCCTTGAAAATCCAACCCGGCATAAGCATAATCGTCGACCATCAACATCTGTGGTCGCAGCCAATCGAAGAAGGTATCATCATACTTGATAATTGGTCCAGCTACGTGCCGGGCCATGAGTTGAAAACATCTTAGCATTCTTGGATCCTTGGGAGCCGGTAAATTCCACTCAACCTGCAGTCTCAGTAATGGAACCCTCTCGAGAAAGAAGGACACTAACAAAGACCCGTACCCGAATTTCTTTAGGTTGCCTCGTTTGCATTTGGTCAACTGCCTTTTCATGCTATGAAGCACTGCATCTGCCCAGTTAAAAACCCGAGGTTCAGTACACTCTGTAGCATACTGAAAGTAACTCTGGAGTGCCATGTGAGGAGCGAAGCTGCCGACCATATGTGCAATGGTGAACAAAATAGTACGGAGGGTCAAATCCCTCACTCCCCAAATAACTGCTTTCCCTTTCTTCCTCTCTGCCTCGGGAACACAATGTAAGCGACAGTACTCACTCATGGGCAGCCCACCACCTCTGCTACCAGTCAGGCTCACATGTTACCCACTCCGTGACAGTCCAGTCAAGAAGTAAATGTCCTCAATATCTAAGGACAATGTGTGGACCCCTACATGAAATACCTGTTGATCGGGATCCCACATATGCACAAGGTACTCTAATAACCTGACTTGGGCCCTCATGCCCGCGATATGAAAGTACTTCAGAAGACCACAGTTTCTCAAAGCGGCAATAGTGGGTGGATGATTTCCGGCAATGACATTGTCTTCTTTGTGCTCCCTTTCGCGCCATTCAAGAACCATTTTGATGGCCAAATACTTGCATAAGAAGCACAAGAAGAGGATTAGTAACTCTATTCATGAATTGGTTCTCTTTCATTGAGCAAATTTTTAAATTTTTTTTATGCTTTGCGGTTCTCGCAGGTGCCCTTTACGCATAGTGTGAGAACCTCGCATGCTGCTATGGGCTCACCTGCGAGAATGACCCATTCTCGCAGGTCCCGTGTAGCCCACCTGCGAGAATGGCTGAGCGCAAGTATGGCTCACAAAACCAACTCAAAAATGAGTTTTTACCAATGAAAATGAAAAATAAAACCATGAAAGAGTAGAGGACAAAGAGCCTACGTCACTGTCTTTGACGGCTCGTCGAATGGATGCTCGTAACCCCCGCAATCTGACGCCAAATTTCGTGGTTAAAAGAGGGGTTTTTGGGCTCAAATAGTGGTAAAGTGAAAATGATATGGTAAAAAGAGTTTTACTCCTTTATATTTACTTTTACCATGTTATTTGAATTTTAATAATTATTTATTTATTAAAACCTAAACCCTAATGCCCTTTTGAGTGTAACTTTTGCAGGCGTAATGACTTCGATGTTCATATACAGGGATGCAGACATAATTTTTCTTTTTTCATCGCATGTTTTGATTGTTTTTTATGGTTTTTGTATAAAACCTCAAGCTTGGTCTTTGTCCGTTCTCACGCTCAAAAATACATGAGAACGTGATCGAGCATACTTTTATCACTTTTTCGGGCTCAACATGGTTATACGAAAAAGGAACCCCCCTGGAGTCCTCTTTAAGCTCTTTTCAGACTCTCTAAACGTGAAAAGATAGCCGAACGACCTTGCTATTTTCACGCACGATAAAGTATTTGAAGAAAGCGTCCGGTGAGCGATAATTTATCTCTTTTTCGGTCTCATCAGACTATTTTACGAAAAAGGAATTGAGAGATTTCTATTTTAAGTGTTTTTCCAGACTCTATAATCATGAAAAATCTTCGAGTTTTCTATCTTTGGACTCGTTAAACAAACATCGATAGACCCGTAATGGGACCGAACCACTCCTTCTTAGGGTTCGTTAAACATACTCCAAAGGACTTATCTGAAGGATAAGCTTATATCAACAAGCATATGTTATCCTCCTCAAGCTTGCGTAAAAATAAAGAGGTACTCGCCAGAAATGGTGGGGGAAAATTTTGGAAAGGGATATGTTATCATCTTCGTATTGATTGGCAATAAGTGTCGCTCTTGAACATGACAGCCCCTATTCATTATTTGAAGCCGGTTTGGGAAATCCATTTGTCTCTCATTCGATTTGCTACAAGGTCATACCCTGTGTCGTCTCTGAGTCAATGCTGCCAAATCATTGGTCGTGTCGTTCATATGTTCAAGAGAAGTCGATCTGAAACCTTTATTGAGTCGGCCATGTGCAGTTGTCCATTCTCTCCGTGTTGGCCTTCCCTGTGTCCAGTCTAATTTACATCATACTCCGTTTCACCTTCAAAATATGTTACTCATTTCGTGTCATTGATGGGGGATACATCAAGGCCCTTCTGTGACGAGTTTTGTTCCGTCAACTTGAACTCATTATCCGGAAACAAGACTTAGAAATTCTTTGGTACCTTGGAGCTTGCATGCCTCAATGGCATGTTTCCTCGCTTTCGACAGTGGGTTTACATCATTGACCCCTGATCGAAAGATTCCATCGGATGTTCGACTTCAACTCACTCATTCACACTCAATGGATTGTACTAGAGTACCTCGGGAGTCATTGACATCAATGGTGATTTCCCTCGCACTTGTTAACGGTTTCATCAATGACCGGTAATCAAGTGGTTTCTGCCATGTTCGACTTCAACACATGTAATCACATGGTTAGATTCATACTTTTGGGCGACGAGTTTGAAGACCCTGGATATCATCTCTTTGTCCAGGTTGCGATGGAGTATGCATAATTTGCGACACATAGATCCACTTTGTATGTATCGTGGCTATGTCATCTTAATTTGAATTTTC
>ML795884.1:86086-101904 GCA_009831015.1 Picea engelmannii
TATATATTGATGGAATTCTCATGGAAAAGGTTAAGCAAGATTCATTGGAGAATTGGTGAAAGAATTGTGTGAAGGACATAGCTTGAACAGGAGCTTGGAGACTCTAGCAAGTCTATCAAGAGGATTTGATCTTCTTCATGCAAGAATTGAGCAAGTGTGTGTGTTGGAGCCAAGAGCCATCGAAAGGAAGCTTGCGACATCAAGGCGATCAGGTTGTAATCTTCTACTTTCAATTGATATGATACAGTGGCATGTCCTTTTCCCATAAAGCTATTCTCACTTTATCGTGTAATTCCTTGATCATACACATAAGTTGATTGTTGAATATATTTTGCTATCTTCACTTTGGTTGGTTTGTGTTGTCTTGGTCTTGACTTCATGAGAGCACCGGAGCGAAGCGGGAGCAACAGAGACCCGAGGAAGCGATAATAAAGGTACGTTACTTGTTCCTTCCTACTAGATAATTCAATGGTCAAAACTTAGGGAAAGAGTCATGTCCTGTCCTATTTTGTTCTAGATCCAGGTGGATCTAGGGAGATCTGTTAGTATCCGCACCTACCGATTAATCCGTAGTTATCTTGTAAAGTCCATGGAGGTTACCATGGGGATATCATTGTTCTTGTTTCTTGTTTCGGGCAGGTCATAGGTAATAGCTTTGAGAGGGAGCTATGATGACGGTTCCAAGAGGCAACATGAAGCAGACTATGTAGACATACAAAGGGAGGAGACGTCCTCTAGAATTGACATACATGAGGCTAGATCAAATCTTCAAAGACTTTGAGTAGATATGAGACCTCCTGGGAGGATTCCCTTGTTTCAGTGAAGGAAGCCAACCAGAAGGACTGGGATGTGGACCTTTTACCTTGATTCTAAGACATGTACATCAATTGACAAACATTTTGTTAAGATACCTATGTGGTATGAGAGGATATGGATTGGGATATGACTCAGATGGAGATGTGAAGCTACGAGATTATACAGACTCTAAATGGGCAAGGAGTGCAGTGGATTGGAAGAGTACTTCCAGACGTTGTTTCAGTTTGGGATCAGTGTGATCTCATGGTTGATTAGGAAGAAAATGACAGTGGCACTCAGTACAACAGAGGCAGAGTATATAGCAACCAGTATTGCAAACCGTGAAGCAATGTGGCTTCGGAAGTTTCTTGCAGGACTTCAGCCAAGACACGATGCAGAAGGGAGTTGTGAAGCTCTAGTACACATCCACAGATGAGTAGCATCAGGCAGACATTCTTCGAGAGTGGTCATGTTGATTTGACCAAGGAAGAATGATACATTCACTCACAGGATTAGCCATGCTGATTTGGCTAGTGGCGAATGGCCCATGCATAATCTTTCTCCTATTAGTCCTGTTGATTTGACTAGGAGCGGAAAGACTCGAGGTGTTGAGTGTTCACTCTTGATGAGAGGGAGGTGTGTTGTTTCTTCTCATGTTAGCTAACCCCTCTGATCAAGGGTTCCCTGGATTAGTCTTACGACTGAGTGGGTAATGCACTGTCGGACCTGATAAGAGAAGAAACATCACACGCACAGTCGTGAGGATTATGGGAGTAGATTCATGCTACTGGATGAGACTATAACTATGGCCAATGGAATATTGTAGTAGTTGTGTGCTACTAGTTGATTGTTGCATAGTTATAGAGACATCGACTATGATTATGGATGATGGCATATCGTAGTAACTATGTGTTACTAGTTGATTGTTGTATAATCATAGGTATGATTATGGATGAGAGCATATCGTAGTAGTTGTGTGCTACTAGCTGATTGTTGCATAGGAATACAGATCCTGACTATGGCTAAGGGCATATTGTAGTATCTGTGTGCTACTAGTTGATTGTTGCATAGTCATGGAGGTGGTAGATCCTGACTACGGTTGAGGGCATATTGTAGTATTTGTGTGCTACTAGTTGATTGCCGCATAGTCATACATATCCTAACTATGGCCGAAGGCATATTGTAGTAGTTGTGTGCTACTAGCTGATTGCTGCATAGTCATGGAGGTGGAAAATCCTGACTATGGATGAGGGAATATTGTAATAGTTGTGTGCTACTAGCTGATTTTTTCATAGTCATGGAGGTGGCAGAATACGATTATGGCTGAGGGAATACTGTAGTTGTTGTGTGCCACTAGCGGATTGTTGCATAATCATAGAGACTGTTGTATTGCATTTTGATTGCAGGAGAGAGACATTGTGTCTCTGGATAGTAGTTGTCTGCTACTTGGACTGGTTGTGCACCATTGGATAATAGTTATGTTCTACTATGGATCGACACAGTCGTGTTCTACTGGATGGCACTGTAATAGTTGTGCGCTACTAGTTGATTGCCATGGAGACTACCAGTTCACATTGGGAGTAGTTGAGTGCTACTTGATTATAGAGACTGTTGATTCGAGATACCGATGGCATTGTGGAAGCAGTGTGCTTCCAGCTGACTACAAAGTAGTTAGTGGACTACTAGATGAAGACATCGTGAAAGATGCCTCCCTAGCTATGAGGGAGTGTTGATGTTTTTGTTGTTGCGGGAGGATCTTTCCCTCCTAGATGACCTTTCTTAGATGCAAAGAAGATACCAAAAGCAAGAGATCTATTGGACATATATTGAAATATCCTAGAAGAGAAGTCGACCCAGAAGAATAAAGTAATAATGATAAGACATGTGTCCAGATAAGAAGTCGGCCCAGTCGAGTGGCCATGAAGACTATAAATAGAGGACGACTTGTCTTATTTGTTCACTCACTCACAATCTCCCAGCTACACAGTAGCAAGGTGCAAGTTTGGAGGAAGTGAAGCAGTAGCTGTAGCTAAACAATTTATTCTTGTTTAGTCTTTTGGTATCTCTCTCTTGTGCGCTACCCCTTGAGGAGGTGTGCTACCTTTGTATGGTGGTGTTGCTACAGTTGTGGTGGTATTTCTGGTTGAGCTAGCACTTGTGCTAGATTTTATCTGATTGGACTTGATTTGTGAACGAAATATATCTAAGTAAAGGTTAGTATGCTCAGGGGTGGCATTTGTGAATGCCTATGGTTGGGTGACAATGATGTGACATCATCTATGGTTAAACGAGCATACCAAAATTTCAACACACCTTCGAGTTCATCCTCAAGTTTGACAAGGAAACGTGCAACTCGACTCAAGGGTCCCAAAATTTCTTGTAGAGCAATTTCGATGAGGTCGTCCACGGAGTCTACGTAAAAATCAGGATTTGTCTTGGGACTTTCCACATAGGTTGCTTTCCTCCTAGGAAGCTCAGAGGTTGTTGGTAACTTACCAAGCATCTTTGCATAAACACGTGTAATTCTACGGGTTTCAAAGAGCTCTTCTCGTGGTATGCAAAACCAAGTCTCTATACGTGTTTCCAGATTGACAGGGGCACTTCCGAAATTAGGTTTTGAATCTTCATAGTTAAATTCTTATTCATATTTGACTCGAGGGAACAAAGACATAGTATGATTGTTTCTTGAAGACTGATTTCGGTAGTGTCAGTGGGAGGTTTTGCAAGGATTTGATTGTTTAAGCTATGTTGATCTAATAACTGATTTATCACCAAGGTCATGGAGTTGACCCACTGAGGGAAAGTTCGTTCTCGGTGGTTCTATTGGTGATAAGAGCATAAACTATCATTGTTGAAACTATCTAAGTCAAAAGCCATATGAGGTGGGTCGGTTGGTTTTGGTGGACTATCTTGTCTCTTAAAGAACGGTTGAAAAGTTCGAGGTTTTGACGATTTTTCACCAACATTCTTTTTAAAGTCTACCAATTTGGCAGACAACTTCTTAAATAATTTAACCACATTGTCGATATAGTTTGGTTCCTTTTTGGGTGGTTTAGTTAACATCAAAGGTCTCTTCCCATCCATTTTAGTTTCTTCAGTATGCGAGTGATGTTCATAGGAAGAAAATAATGTTTCTACTATTTTAGCTTAATCAAAGTCAAGTGGCAAGGTGTTCTTGTTAGTCCGTTTGACAAACATTCCTATGGAAGGAGTTAACGTTATCGTATAATATTGAATGTATAAGGATTGAGCATGAGCTACGTCGTAGGGAAATTTGATTAAGACATTGAGAAAACTTTGGTTAAAATATTTTACCTTCTCTTTCTTGTCCATCTTGATGGCTCCTAACTCTTTGTGCAGAGATGTAGCCATTTTCCTCTCCCCAAATTTCCCGATCAATAGCCTTTCAAAATCATCCCACTCAGTTGTAGACCCAGGTGGTAGGATGAAATACCAAGTAGATGATTTACCTAAAAAAGTATAAGGAAATAGCCTACAAACCATGTCTTCATGTTGGACATTTAGTATGTGAGTTGCTAGGAAGAAGTTATTTAAATGGTCTTTTGGGGACTCGGGTTTATTAGGATCTAATTTTGGAAGGACTTTATCAGATTCTCTTGGCATTTCATGTAACAGCCCAACCAAATTCAGAGCACCTTGGGCCCTCCAATGAGGTGTAACTTCTCTATTGTTCTTGTTTCCCCCAATTATTTATTCTAAAGTGATTTTTGGGTGTTCACGTTCGAGTTCGTGCTCGGGTTTGACAAGGAAACATGCGACTCGACTCAAGGGTCCCAGAACTTCTTGTAGAGCAGTTATGATGAGGCAATTTCTATGTAAAAATCAAGAAATCAGGATCTATCTTAGGCCTTTCCACATGGGTTGCTTTCCTCATAGGAAGCTAAGAGGCTATTGGTAACTTACCAAGCATATTTGCATAAATATGTGTAATCCTACATGTTTCAGAGAGCTCTTCCCATGGTATGTGAAACCAAGTCTCTGTATGAGTTTTTGGACTGCCAGAGGAACTTTCAAAATTAGGTTTTGGATCTTCGTAGGTAACTTTTTTTTCACATTTGAATCGAGGGAACATAGACAGAGTGGGATTATTTATAGAAGACTGATTTAGGTTGTGTGAATCATTTATATAAGCCATAAAAGATGGCCCTCCTTCTAGTGCCAATTCTGTTGACAGGTATAAATTTGCCCAGAAACAACAAGGGGTACTCCTCGGTACACAGTCCCAACTAGACTATGCACCGTTTGGATTAGGAGTCCCATCCGGAATTTGGCTTGACTGCCATTGATATTGTTTTTGGGGTTTTGTCTGGTTACAGTCCGGTTTACCGATGACGATGTATGATGAGTGAATATGCAATGAAAATATATAGATGAAGACTATGTATGAAAAGAAAACTAATCTATTACTAATCTCGAAGAGGCTGTTACAAAGTGGTTCAACTTCCTACTTCCTAGTGACAAGTGTACAATAAGGACAAAATTGAGATTGGTTGGGAAAGAGACAAAATAGGAAACATGTATTGACATCTTCTGGCCATTATTTTGTCTTCATTCAAGGATTTTTATCCCTGATGTATGGTGTCGATATTTCTAGTTGATCATACATGGATCCAATCCTTCTGTAAGTTAGTTGTTCTAGAGTTGCGTTGTTCATGGCCATGTTGTCCTCACGAGTCCTCATGTCTTTCGCTAGTGTCGTCATAAAAGCTTGTATCATGGTATGGAGCTTTACCGATTGCAACAAATGTTGATCTATAAGTTCTGTGGAGATGGTAGTGGTTGCTTCTACCATTGTTTTCCTTTGATTTGTGTTTTCATGCACCTTGTCCAATAGCTCTTCTTTCACAAGATTCTTCTTGAGCTTGTCTAGTCTTGGTAATTGATTGCTCTTGATCAATTCTTGCGCAACTTTGTGTATCCTTGAGCATATTTCCATTGACTTGGTAACCTCCCTCTCAACTCTCTTCCCCACCTGTTGACAATGGTTAAGCAGATACAAGTCTTTTTTTGTGTCTGCTTTGATGGTTGGTATAATTTTGGAGGTGCATCGGGATTTTCAACGATCCATCTCTCGATGTCGTTGATGCCTTCTCGGATAGTTTTGTACTGTGTAAGTTTTGTTTGTATTTGATTATTCCGTTCTATTATTATAACAACTACTTCTTGAAAGAGGTGCAACTGAGCATACATGTCTACGATGGCTTCTTCTAATTCTCTCTTGACCTTATCGGCACTAGCTTTGAAAATTTGAAGGTTGTGTTCATCAATTCTGGCTTGCTGGAGTCTTTCCTCCAGTTCTCTGATTCTTGCCTCTTTGTCCTCATTCTACTAGCACGATCTTTGAAAGTTATCCACATTAGCATTCATGAATGCAGACCTAGTCATAGCCATTGCTATGGGGTTTTCCCTCACATATCTTGTCACAAGGATGTGTGTGACAACTGATATGGGAATCCCTTCCGTTGCTGGTACTTTCTTCACCTGTTCCTACACAATTCTGCATGTCTTGTTGTCATAAGTGAAGCTCCTTATGTCAAGCACTTCACTTGGTTGGAATGGTTCCCAGAGTCCAAGTCCTAGGCCACTACCCAATATGTTTGTTCCTATGTATGCAATAGACATTTTTGGGATATCTGTTTCCATTGGGTGGGTGTCACCCCCTCTTTATTTTGCGTATTTCCATTGTTTCTCTGCCTCAACCACTTTATCGGCTGTCTCTTTAGCTTCTTTTCCTTCTTGTTTTGCTGCAACTTTTGCTACTTCTTCCCTGGCTACTTTCTCTTTTTGTTTGATCTCTCATTCTATTGTAGCTTTTGCCTCTACCTCGACTTTGGCCTTGTATGCATCAATCTTACGCTTCTTTTTTACCGCAAAATTCTTCTTTTTTAGGAATTTGTCCTTATCCCTCCACTTCCTATCAGCCGATACTTCCTCTACTTATTCCACTGACCTTGAGTGTATTGAGGTGGAAGTACAGGGTGATTGCTTGGATTCCTTTTTCGCTGTCTTCTTCTTGGCTTCTTCTCTAGCCTTTTCATCATCTGTGATCCTCCCTCTTGTCTCGCCACACCCGTTACAAATGACTTTGTGATAATTCCGTGCATTCTGGTGCGCTTCTTCTTCCTCCCAGGTGTATGGGTATATTCTCATGGCAGAATAATATTATTGAAGTGGTCTCTCAGAGTATTCTTAGGGTCATGCCTTATGTACCACTCTTCTTCAAAGTGATAAAATAACAAGGTATTTACCTTTGCTTGAACTTGCTTAGTGTTCTCAAAGAAGTAATTACCAACATACAGTGGTAGCGATGGACATATTGCATTTTTCACTTGATATAACGTCCCTCCAACCCTATGTATGATAGTCTAGTATGCGATCTCCTGAAGTAGAAGCTTGTCAGGAACGAATTGGGGAAGTAGATGAGGTGGTTTCATTGTGCCATACACCTTGATGTACGTGTCGTGCTCCATGAGGTACCAATCCCCAATTCTTCTTATGACTGCTATAGCTTCATCGATAATGCAAGGGGGAGTGGTGCAGAAGATGAATTCGTATAAAGGAGACATAAAGTACTCACATATCCTTTGGTATTCTGTGCGATACCTCTACTCCCAAATCACCTTACAATATACATGAATTGTTGGGTCAGATGACTGCCAACACCACCCCATCCTAGGGTATTTATGAGCCATGCACATGATATCTAGGAGGTATGAAGTCATGTGGAAGCTTGGAAACGTTATGGGCTGGGCTCCTTTTACCGCAAAGATGGCCACCATGATATTTTCAGACATGATGTCATCCTAATTGAATGATACCCCTTCATATGTGTAGTAGTATATCAGGGGAATATATGATAGTGAGAATTGTGATGCTTTAGGTTCCCCATATAATCTACACAACATGGCTACCAAGTACCGATAGGGTCTTCTCAAGGCACTTGTGGGATAGTCTCTTTTGGGCTTGTATTTGAATTGTTTTTCGGCCCTGCACCACTTGGGAAATAGGTCCTTTGGCATGTACTCAAACTCACTAAGGAGCCTATTATCCAAATTCTTTCTTCCCTTCTCAATGTGATAACGCTTGGCCAAATATTCAGGTCTTAATGAGCTACGGGGTCCTTCTTGGCATTGTAGACGTATCTATCATTTAAATCGATATTCTTCAAAATACATTAGATGGAATGGACACATGGGAAAACCATAGGGTGTGCTGTTACCTTGAAAACATCTAACTTTCTGATATTTTTTAATACTTGGAGTTCATCTGGTTCTTCAGCCTGGGAGGAGAAGTTATATTTTTTGAACATGTGGTAAACTTCTCCCCACTTCAACATTTCTCTGTCCTTCTCAAAAAGTCTCGATGTATCGTCGTACGTAGCTTCAATTATTTCTGGCTCGCCTTTTTCTTGTTGGCTACTATCATAGGCCTCGGTACTAAGTAGCTTGCTTTTTGTCTTCTTTCGAGGCAACATACTTGAACCTACAATAAAATGAAATGAGCTTAGTGCGAAGATTAAATTTACACATAATATGAGATTGAATTAAGAATTTTAAATACCAAAAAAATTATTGGGGCTGTCATTGGGTGAAGAATCATCATCTGAGGATGATAAACTGATGGCAAGCATTCTTGAGTAACTTGGTGAAAATTTGAGGAAGAACGAGTGAAAAATGTGCTTATCAGGCAAAATCAGAGGTTTAAAGACCAACTCCTCCGATGAAAATTGGAAGAGTTCATGCTAAGGCTTCTGAGGGACGTTAGAAGTTGATTGAATCAGCTCAGATTGACATAGTTGAGGACAACTCATCCGATCTAAATCAGAGGAGTTAACTCTAACTGCTTCGATAACACATTGGGGGAGTTATGTTTTGAGCTTTTGAAGTATAGTGAATCGACATAGTTACTTATAAATCCTTTGATCATATCGAAGGAGTTAACTAGAAATCTTCCTATATGATCAGAAGAATTACTATTAAGTGGTTTGAGTGAGGGATGATTGTTCAAATAGAGTTACCAGAAAAAGTTCCGATAAAACCTTTGGAAATAACAAGGGCCAGGTTCGAGCTAGGTAGTTCAAGGGAGAGTGAGAATTTATTAAGTGCCCCATGCTTGACAAAGAGACCAGGGTTGAGGCCTTGATGGATTTCTCGGAGTCGTTAGGGGTGACTAAAGGGATACTTAAATGATTAAAGATCATTCCTGGCCAGTCAGACGGAAAATCTCATTAGAGTGCAAGCAAAGGGGGGTAGCAATGTTTGGGTAACTCTTTGTAGAGTGGGATTGGGATAGAGTAGGGGAAGAAATAAGAGGATAGTGTGGAAAAGAAAAAATAAAAAAAACAAGGTATGAAATAACAAAAGGAAAAAAAAACCCTAACCCTATCAAGAGAGAAGAAAAACATCGAGACATACCTGGCAACCTAATCCCATGTGGAGGATCTCAATAGGCTGTGAATGTGGGCAAAATGTCTCGACACGTTCTTGGTCTGGAGAGTTCTTTGTTCACCTCGACTCCTTAGCGGGATAATGAAAAGTTTGGACCACTTAGTGAACATATAGATCGACGAGTCTATCATTAAATGCCGAGTTGGTAGGGTAGTTATGGTAGGAAGACTTGGGAGGAATTTCTCTGATGAACATTAGAGAAATTAGTGGGAAGTCCTTAGATGTTCATAGGAGAACTTGCCTCAAATTCCTCTAAACACATCGATAGACTTGGAGGAAACTCCTCCGATGGAAATCAGAGGAGTTAAATGCAACTGTGTGATAGAAAAGGTTATCAAATGTGAAGAGGGGAACTCCTCCAATGTACATTGGAGGAGTTAGAGGGAACTCCTTCGATGTACATTGGAGGAGTTAGTGGGAACTCCTCTGATGTACATTGGAGGAGTTCGAGGGAACTCCTCTGATGTACATTGGAGGAGTTCGAGGGAACTCCTCCGATGTACATTGGAGGAGTTAAAACTAACTTTGTTGATTTTCCCGTACTAGTTCAAAAAAAGTTTTTTTTAAGTTATTCCATTTGCCATTTTTGAGTTCGAGGGAACTCCTCCGATGTACATTGGAGGAGTTAAAACTAACTTTGTTGATTTTCCCGTACTAGTTCAAAAAAAGATTTTTTTAAGTTCTTCCATTTGCCATTTTTTTTCTTAAGGTAAGTAGGACTTACCCAAAAGGCTCGAGTTAAAGAGAGAGGCCGATGGAAGGCTCTTTAAAATCATATAAAATAAGGGGCTCCATTTTCTTGAAAGGGAAATTGCAATGGAATGAAGGAAAATGGAGCGTTGTAGTGCATGTCACAAAAAATGGTGACACACTGGGTGAAGCCTTGAATCTCTGTAATATGACATCCACACATAATTTTGAGAAGGGTGCACTCATCACACAAAATCTTAAGAGAGACACAATAGGTCCCATAGCTTGGATTCAAAGAGAACTTAGACGATACAAAGAAGGACGAGACCTTTCCTTTGACCACATTGCTTTCGAATTATTTCTTATTCATATGATAAATGACTAAAGGAAAAGGTGTAGGGAGTATAATGAAAATGAAACATCAAGTATGCTTAGAATATCTACATATATCGATTATTAGACTCATCTAACCTAGCCATAGGTAATAACGTAGATAAATCATACAAAGGGGATAATATTCAAATACGGGCTAGATGGTATTCCATCATCCCAGAAAGAATAAATGCCCATGATTCATACCCGAGAATGTTTAGCATGAGATAATACCAGTCATTAAATCTCTCACACAAGATTATAAATCCTACCAAACTTTACAATTGTTGAATAAAATATTGTACTATAGAGTGAAGAATATTCGACAAAATAAAGCCCATTGAAGAGCCATTGAACAAAGGCAAAGTTTTGTGACAAGTACTTCAAATCAATTAAATCATTTGGGATATTCTATAGATGTATGCACTTATGGGAGGAATTGTAAATCTCAATGAAATGGCTATAAAATGGAACATTTAGGAACTTCCGTGGCACCCTTTATTCCTTCTCCCAAAAGGCCAAGGACAAGATTGCAGGTAAGAAAAGAGAGATTAAGTACATTAGTAGAGTTAGTAGAATATTTGGGAAAACTATAAATGATAAAGCAAATGCATTTGAAAATACACCAACATTGGTTAATCCCATATAGGTGTTTAGTGAGGGCGAGCATTCAAAAATTTCCACATAAAAAATACAAGGGAACAAAGAGATGTCTATGAGGTGGTTGGGATCCCACAAGGAAAAGAAGATACCATAGATCACTTACATAGTGCTTATATGATACAACACAATAGTCAAAGTAATTTTTATTTGAACATACTAGTGGTGCATTGATAAGAAGATGGTACGCAAGGTTTTCATGATTTCAGACTTGATTATTCACTCTGACATAAACAATGCATATATATAAGTTCAATGATGCAAGTTATGGGTACAATCAAAGTTGAATAACTAGATTACCCATGACAAATTGCATGAATGAAAATTTATCTACCATAAAAGGACTCCAAGTATGAAACTTTGAAAAATTATCTTGCCCAAGCATTATTTGTGATGAAATAAACTGCATTGAATGCTTATAGCTAACCAGCTAAACATGGAACTAAAATAATTGGTTGAAAAGGAGTCAATAACATTTTATATGCATTCATATGTATTTTGGATGTCATTCAAGTTTTGGAAGCCTTTGATTGAGATATTGTTTTAAAAAAGAAAACATGTGAAACCACTTTCAATGTTGTGTATTTTGGTGGCACAAGTCACCAAGTTTGTATATGACATAATGGAGGTGTATGCAGCCAAAATACAAATTTCCATTCGCATGATATACCTTCCAAGGCTACTCTTTATCTTGAAGAATTCATAGAAAGATTTAATAGATTGTTTCTAAGTGGAATCCTACTCCTACTTACACATTTATAGGTTTCCCAATAGCTCAATTGCCCACATGATAAGTTATCCCATTGGAAGAGAGATAACCACATAAGTCATTGCATATAATAATTTTTAGTTAGAGCATTGATGTGTTGTAGTTTACGTGTAAGTAAAATGTAAATATTGGTCTTGACACCTTCAATTTTAAGACATTGAAAGGTTTTTCTAGGAAAACATGCAATTTGCTTCTCAATATTGCATATATTACAAAGTATGATCCAAAAGGGAAATTCAAGAATCATGCCTTGAGAGAAAGCTACATAGCTATGCTATCACTCATGGAAATATTGCACACACAAGAATTTTGGACAAGTGTCCCACATACAGAGAGCCAATGGTCCTAGGCCATTCACAACACCTATACAATATTTTTATGAAGAGATGTCAAGTATTGATGAGGGAGAACCACCTAGGAAGAAGGGAAAAAGACAGACATGGGAATACAAGATTATGATACAAAGTCTTGTTAACGCGGGGCAAAATGCCCAACATCAATGACAAGGGTTATCCTTGGAAGAGAGTCCCAATTAGACTCTCCCTTGTTTGATGTAGGAAAATTCATCTAAATTATAGCTTGGAAACGATTACTATTTAGAGTTTTATTGGTTGGGGCTTGGTCCATCGATTAGGATTTTCAAATAAAATAAATGGGAATGCAAATAACTAATATGCTAATGCAGATGTTAGTGTCTAAACTAATTAAAACATAAAATGCAGATACAATACAACATAAGTAGATGCAATTGAAATAGTTCATTGTGCTAAACATTACATTAAATCTAGTGTAACCAACAACCAACTAAGAATAGTCTACAACTGAAAATGTAGGTTACAGACCTGTATCCCATCTAACCAATTTGAACAAAAATATGAGGGCATTTAATTGATTGAAGTAAATGTAAGATAATTATCTAGAAATAGTTAAAAATATATTCTTACATAAACCTCAAACTACAAACAACAAGCCGAGGATAGCCTATAAACATAGTTGAAAGTAACATTTCAATACCCAAACCCGCAAAAATACCGAGCAAGAGAGAGTAAGAACAAATACTAGTTGATAAGAATAGTATACAACAATGAATTACTCATTCTTACAACCATCCAATGCATTAAACAATAGCAAAAATATTCTACATCGAATTTAAAGTACAATAGAAATCTCCAACAACAATTTTTGTCAACGACGACTTCTTTCATTAAGAAATAAAAGACAAATTTCAACAGAAAAGAAGAACTAGAAGTAGTTTCTCCTTAGATTAAAGTATCCTCTCTTTTCCAAAGAGGGAAAAAGCCCCTTCTTAATTCTCTAAATTTTAATTTATAGGGCCTTTTTTTTTAACTACCATTTCTTGTTTCTATTGCCATGTGGCAATACGAGGTTTTAATTAAAAAGTTGTCCCTTAATCTTCCCTTTTGAGTGATCACTTTTCAATAATTAGGGATATCTTCAAAACCCTTTTGCAAAACCAATTGAGGATCATATATTGACAATTATTATACTCACACAAGTGAGATTTTTTAGTAGAAGCAAGTGTGTTTCCTTATGAGTTTCACACAAGTGAGATTTTTTAATAGAAGCAAGTGTGTTTCCTTATGAGTTATGTTGGGTCCACATTATTTGTTTGATGTCATGGATAAATTCTTCATCGTGATCTTAATCCATCTTTATTACTTTATGCTTGATGTCATATGGACTTTGATCTTTCATTATTTTTACTTTTGTATTTTCATATTTTGCTATCCTCTACATATAATACCCTTTTTAACTTTTATAATCATACGCAGGGATAATGAAGGGTTACTCACCTTTATGTTGCTACGATGTAATTGACATACCTTGATGATCATATGTTCCTTGGTAAGACAAGCAAAGTTATCCACCAACTCTAGTTAGGCCATTAGGCACATGTAAATCATTATTTATTTACTTGTGAAGTATTAAATGTGAGAAAATCTCAAATTGACTTATTTTTTTAAACAAGAACATATAATTGTATTGTGTATAAAAGAAGGTTGTAGGAATTCTAAAACCATCCGGAGATTACAACTTTCTTGAGTTCATGATTGTTCATCAAAAAGAGAGGGAATGTTCTTCCTCACAGCACTAAAGTCTTTCAAAATTTTAAAGAAATAAAGTCTTCTTACTTAAATTGGTATTTAGCCTGTGATCAGAGAAAAACACAGGTATACATTTCTAGAACCTGGCTAATGAAGCTTTGATTCCATTTACACAATAGCTTGAGCACCATCCTGGTTGTTGACTGTGCATGGTTGTTGCTGGGGATGGTCTAATTCACATGATGCCTGAGAGCATGTTGAAGGAATGGCTTCATTGTGCCCTTGAATTGCTGCAAGAGAGTCTTGCCTTTCTCTTCCTAGTAGACAAATTTGGTTTGAATGGCAGTTGAATTTCCATGCACTATTTCCAGTTCCTATATTACTTGCTTGAGTTGAGAGTGGGATTCTCTGACGACTGTGATTTCCCGTTGTTGTAGCTCCATTCTGGTTTTGAGGGCCTCCATCTTGCAATTGTTGCAGTCACACGTTGGCTTGCTTTTACGCCAAATGTTGAGACGACTATATATCCATGAGCTGTTGCATGGGTGTCACGATAAGTGCAGAGAGGGAGGCCAATTCATACTAACGACTTCCAACTGCAGAAAATCCTCCAAATAGAGTTCCATAAACTTGTCGTCCTCTATGCCTTGTGCGCTATCCATCGCCAACTCTTGCAATGATGAGAGAGTTTACAGATTTGTATCCCATAGGAAAATTGAATTGGCTTGCCAGAATGGTTTCCTCATGATGACGTCGGGTGGTAGGAAAATCCCACATGCAGAGAAGGGTTGTGAAGGGAGTGACTTAAATGTCGTCATGTGAACAATCGGTTTCAACTACCAGATTGTATATGATGTGCATGTGGATGGCATGGAGCAATTGCTTGGCGTTGTTTCCTTGTCATCGCAACCAGATGTATATACTTAGATAGTGGGGAGGGTCATATCACTCCCCTCAACAATTTTTTTGAAATCAACGTGTCCTCCAATGCCAATTTTTCTATTACTATATTTATTTTCCACATTTATCATTCCTCTTATATCCTCTTTACTAAAGTGAGAAATTGCTTCAATCTCCCCATTGAACGGATTTGTAGGGAAAGTAACACATGGTGATTACCTCATTATCCTTTAGGTCCCCTTGGCTCAATGATTTGGCCTCCTTTGCAAGCTTATATGCCTCCTGGTTTTGATGGCGTAGGATGTGGAAATATTCCACAGAGCCAATTTTTTGTTCATCGATTTTGATTCTTTTATAAATTCTTTGTAGGTTGGACTTGGGGTTGTGGTTGATGACTCTCAGACCTTTTGTCACCAATTATGAGTCTCCTATCACAATCATGCTCTAGGTTTTATCTTCAGGTATCAGTGCCGGTCCTATCTATGCGACAAAGATCTTTGTTTGATTGTTTGTTTTGTGACCTAGTCCCCATGAGTATCTATGTTCCTTTTGTCCCCAGGGGTCAAATATGACCCCCCATTGCACCTATGCCCCGAGGTTTCCTTCTGACACTCCATCAAAAAACATAACAGTTTTGGCTTGTTTATGCTTCCATTGTATGAATTCTTGATCTGAGAGTCTCAACTGCCAATGATGTCTGCTTGGCGGGGTTAGGTGAGGGGATTATATTTGAAAGTACTGTGGATTGATTATACTACTAATCCAGTCTATTTCGTGTTGATCAAGAGTAACAAGGGTACCTAGGTTCCTATCCTTGACACACAAGACATCAGAGAGAAGACTGCAAGCCAGAGAATGGACTCTCAATGGTGGGAGATTTTTACCTTGAATTATTGCTTTGTTTCTTGCCAACCAAATTTCTTAGCAAATGCATTTGGGTATTGCTTTCCAAAGGTGTACCAAGAGAGGTTTTTGATTGAGGCTGCCAACATATCTATGTTTCTAGTGGAGGAACATGTCATACCAATTGTTGGGTGGAAGATTACAATGAGAAAGACTCTTATATAATTGTGCCCATACTTGCTTGGAGAAGTCACA
>ML795884.1:118363-184829 GCA_009831015.1 Picea engelmannii
GAGGAAAACCTCGTCGTAGTCTTCTGCTGGATTGGAAAAATTGAGTTGGTCTTCCATTGATCATTAGAGAAATCCATGGTGAGCCAATACATGCTTGAATTCAATCTACAAAATCTTTTGAGAATCCAAATTTTCGAAGCACTGAGAAGAGGAATGCATGCTTGACTCTGTCAAATGCATTAGCCATAACCAGTTTCATAATAATTCCTCTTTCTTTGTTATTCTGACTGGTGTATATGTCTTCTTGCACAAGGATGATATTGTCAATTATTTGCCTATTTTCCATGAATCCCCCTTGATTTTCTAAAATTAGCTTGCCTATGAGTGGTTTGATTCCACTAGTAATTATTTTTGCGAGGACCTTATAGGCTAAATTGCAGAGGGAAATAGGTCTAAACTTGGGGAAGTTGGAGGGATTGGACTCCTTCAAAATGAGGGCCAATAAGGTCAATTTTGTTGCTCCTCCCACTTTTTTATTCTTCAAAGTATAGTTGAGTAGCTTGTTGGGCAAATTAATTTCTTATTAAAAAAACTAATTACTCAGTACATTAATTATCAATCGAGGGTGTGTCTGTTTGTTTCAAATTTATGATGCAAAGTCTATGCAGGCTACAATTTCCCTTGTAACACTAGTTATCTGATATGTGTTGCAGTAAAGCAAATCAAACCACTCAACAAGATATCAAAAAGTGAAGCACACCACTGAAGTATTTGCAAGAAATGACACAGTTCTGGAAAGTAAATTATACCACACATCTAAGCATTGATTAATGGATCTATCTACTCTGTTTTAGACACCCCATGATATAATGGGAAAGTATGTCCATCTATTTAATTGGAAGAGAAAGTAAATCTTAACTTGCATAAAAGAAAATCAATCCACTCGACAGGAAAATAAAATTCACACCTTCTGAAAAGGTAACAAACATGTTGGAAAATAAAACACACCGGTTGTAGGTATCAGGAATATGAATCAATTGTCTTCTGAAGCAACCCCAAGAATCTAATTCTAGGAACACACACTTGAAAAAAAGTAAACACTCTGCGATAATTGAAACACACTTGCAAGAAATTAAATAAATCGAGCTAAAAGATTTACTTCCCGGTCGACATACAAATGTAAAACAAAGTATTTCCACTAATCTACAACAAAAACAAATTAACCGAAAGTCACACTATGCTTAAAGGAAATGACATAATTGAAAATGCAACAATTAAACATATTATGAAATCTCAAAGCTATAATCTACATTAACACAAGATCTCAAAGAAATATGATTCATTCCATCATAGTTTGGGCTGCTGCTCCAAGAGTCCCCCTAAGAATGAAGAAGACACTCTCTTTTATACATGATTTTGTCCAAAACTAAAATAACAAATAATACATGCAAATCCACAAGTGTCTCTTGTGGTTACAAGAATTTACTAATAAGTAGAAACTAAAAACCAACTAGTAAATAATTACAATATCTTTGCTAATAATCCCAAACTAATCTCAACAATGGTTACAAGATTCTCTTCTCATCTAAGATGATTGTCGCTGATCCAAATCCTTGGAAGGTTTTGATGGTTGAAGATGGATTTTCATGGACTACAAAATTGCCCCGCGGAGTAACAACACCTACGACAGTAGAAGCAACAACAAATAGTAAAATGTCAATTTCTCAAAAAGTACGATCTGGGTTTTTGAGATATTTTGAATATATGCTTATATTGACTTAATAATGCCTCATATGAAAAATCTCAAGTACCCACTTTGTGGATATTTAGTTATAAGTGTTGCAACAAGTGGCTTGAAGTAACAATATGACTAACAACATGATTAACAACAAGTCACAATTGATTCTGCAGCAACCACCTTTTCAAAGATAAGTGCATAGTATGTTACCTCTCTAATATTTAACCATAATTCATATGAAATACTAAAGAAATGTAATGGAAAACACCTTGGTTCTAAATCTCGCATATAAGCATTAAAAATGATTAATAAACATTAATACAAGGTTATGGGTAAACAAGAAGGGTTTGCAAGTAAGCAAAATATGATGTAAAGGGATGACAATTCCATGGCCCAACTAAATGTGTTGCATGTCCTCGTGCAACCCACAACCAAGCTGTAAGGACTTCCATTTTTTCAATGCACTTGCCAGTTACCTTGAAATATTTGCTTGCTATTTTTCTACTGTCACGAGCCTTCCTATAGGCTACTGTTAATGATTTTATTGGAAGAATGTTAATGGATTTTAACTTTGTGCTTGATTATTTCCTCCATGTCCACAAGAAGTTCTTGTGGAGCAACTTTTGAGTTCACTGTTGGTTCTTGTGTAACAACGTGTTTTTTCTTTTTCTTTTCTGAGATCTAACACTGGTTCTTGTGTAGCAGTGTTGGTGTCATTCCCTTCCATATCCAACATTGGTTCTTGTGTGGAAGCACTTATGTTTTATTGGGTATTTGTTACTTCTGCTATGGTGTGTGTTTCAAAAGTACCCTTCAAGTGATGGAGTTGTAGCAGATGAGTTTCAACAAATGACAAGTTGCATCAAATGATAAGTTGCAACATATGAGTTACAATAGATGAGTTTCAGCAAATGAGTTGTAGGAGTAACAACAAACTTTTTAGCCATTTCCCCATAAACTATAAACTGGGTTTTTGTGAAATTTTGCAATCATATTTTCACCGTTCCATTGCTTCTCCTCACCCAAAATTGGAGATTCCCACATCAAAATTCTTAATTTCTAAAAAAGTATGAATTGGGGTTGCTTGAAACTTTGGTTTTTTTTTCATCTTACCACAATGCTTCTTTCCTTCAGATTCTGCGAATACCCAGTTCGTGGTTTGTAAGATATCCTTAGTTCAATTTATCTTTCTTTAAGAACAAACCAAAAATAAAAACTCATCAATTATGAAAAACTCACCAAACTCTTTAGAAAGAAACTCTGTGAAAAAAACAGTGACAATAATTTCTAGATATCCATTTCACTTGGTTGTGTCTTGAATATTCTATTGTTAGCACATCAGCCATTCCATGTTCGTAACAAGTTCTTGTAGAGCAACTTTTGAATTCACTGTTGGTTCTTATGTAACAACGTGATTTTTTTTTCTTTTCTGAGAGCCAACACTGGTTCTTGTGTTGCAATGTTGGTGTCATTCCCTTCCATATATGTTATTGGATAAATCGGTAGGTGCAGACACTAACTGATCTCCCTAGATCCACCTAGATCTAGAACAAAACACACTAGAACATGACGCTTTCCTTAAGTTTTAAATATTGAATTTACTAACTAAAGAGGGATGGGTGACATACCATTTAAATGCCGCATCCTCTCGCCATCGCCATCCTAGCTCCGTTCCAACTCTCATACAATGATGAACATGCAAAAGAACACAACCAACCAAAGTGATAGTAATAGCATAAACTCAATATAAACCTATGTATGTGATCAAGGAATCATACAATAAAACACAACAAGATTTATAGGAAATAATCATATTACTGTATCATATTAAATGTGAAAGAGAGATTACAACCGTGGCCTTGATGTCGTAAGATCCCTTCCAAATGTCCTTCATTCCCCACACACTTCCATTCCAAGAATTCTAAGAGCACAGATCTGATAATATTCACAATCTATCTTGACAAAGGCAAAACTCAAAGACACTCCACCCAAGCTAATAATTCCGAGCCAAATCCAACTTAGCCCTTCTCCATGAGAGTTCCTCTCCTTTTATAAGATGAAGAGGATAAGGTGAGGAGGTTAGGATGATCCCACTAAATCATGAAATCGAGTAAGATCCAAACCATTTGGATGCCACCTCACCATGGAAGTTTCTCCTTCTAGAAGATTCGAGAAAACACTTGTTTTTCCCACGTGTAAGCATTATCGCACCCTGCCTATAGAGCAGACTGCGAAATCCTCACGACCTAGCTATGATGCAGCCTACAAGAATTAGGAATTATCGCACCCTAGCTCTAATGCAGCCTGCAAACTTCCTTTTTTATAGGGTTTTTACAACGGAAAATGCAACTTCTTTTCTCAGGAAAAGTTCTTCTCCCTTCTCTCTTTAGGAACTCAGGCCACTGACCCCTCTGAAGGAAACATATAGGTTTGCATCATTAACGGTCATAGGGATGACGAAAATAATGTGTAACAGAGAGCCCCCCAAAGTATGAAGTTAGAACAGAGTGATAGCTGAAATATTTTGTCGAGTGTGTGTAGGGAACAAGGAACAGGCGGTCGAAAACCTACCAACAAACAAGGAAATACAGTACAATAATATATCATCATTGAGGCAGGCATTCCCATACTCAGAATACAAATGACTCAAAGCATAAATGCCGACATGTGAAGATCCATGTCAAGTAATACAAGTCATGGCCACCAAACATACACTGTGGATCCATGCCAATATGACTCAAATATGAACATAGCCACCAAAAATACACTGTGGATCTATGTTTTAAAGACTCAAATTTGAACATAGCCACCAGACATACACTATGGATCTATGCACCAATACAGTCTGAATATACTCCAACACAACCTGAATCTGACAGAAAAGATCCAGGGTCTTCATATCCACCACTTTATAGTACGAATCTAACCATGCAAATACATGTGCTGGAGTCGAACATGGTAGAAACCACTTGATTACCAGTCAATGATGAGAACCATTAACAAGTGCGAGGGAAATCACCATTAATGTCAATGACTCTCAAGGTACACTAGTACAATCCAACGAATGTGAATTAATGAGCTGAAGTCGAACACTCGGCGGAATCTCCCGATCAGGGGTTAATAATGAAAACCCATTGTCGAAAGCGAGGAAACCTGCCATTGAGGCATGCAAGTTCCAATGTACCAATTAGTTTTTAAGTCTGATTCCTGGATAATGAGTTGAAGTCGACAGGAAAATACTTGTCACAGGAAGGCCTTAATGTATCCCCCATCAATGACATGAAACGAGTAACAAGATTTGAAGTAGATCAGAGTAACAAGTGATTTAGGACTGACTCAGGGATGGTCGACGCAATAGAAGGCTTTAAGGACTGTAGAAATGGTCGACGCAATAAAAGGCTTTTCGGGTTGGACATCTCTTTGAACATATTGACGACACGATAACTGTCTTGGAAACACTGACTCAACAACAGATATCACATACCGATTTGTAATCTTATAAAGGAGTATGATCAAGACACAAGTGGATTTTCCAACCTAGACACAAGGTGAGTGAAAGGGTGTCATGTTCAAAAGAGACTCTTCCATGGAATACAAGTTTAGACATATTTCTTTCCCAAATTTTTCCCCCACCATTTCTGGCGAGTACCTCTTTATTTTTACACAAGCTTGAGGAGGATAACATGCTTGAAATGTAAGCTCATCCTTCGGATGAGTCCCTCAGAGTATGTTTAATGAACCCTAGGAAGGAGTGGTTCGGTCCCATTTGGGCCTTTCGATGTTTATTTAACGAGTCCAAAGAAAGAAAACTCATGGGTTTTTCATGTTTAGAGAGTATGAAAAACACTTAAAGAAAACTCAGGTCCCATATGGGCCTTTCAATGTTTGTTTTATGAGTCCAAAGAAAGAAAAATCAGGGGTTTTTCATGTTTATATAGTCTAAAAAACACTTAAAGAGAACTCTCTCAGTTCCTTTTTCGTAAAGTAGTCTGATGAGACCAAAAAAGAGATAAACTATCGCTCAACATATGTTTTCTTGAAATACTTTAACGAGCGTGAAAAGAACAAGGTCGCTCGACAATCTTTTCATGTTTAGAGAGTCTGAAAAGAGATTAAAGGGAACTCCAGTGGGTTCCTTTTTCGTATAACCTTTACGAGTTCGAAAAGTGATAAAAGTATACTCGGTTACATTCTCATTGATTTATGAGCATGAGAAATAACAAATACTAAGCTCGGTAACTTATTCTCATGTATTAACGAGCATGAGAAAGAACAAAGACTAAGCTCAGGATTGTTTCCATTTTTACGGAAGCTTTAAAACAAATCAAAACTATGCTTGGACTTGGTTTCATTTTTACACAAGATTGAACCAGAGGAAACTATGCTTGAGGTAAGTGGTTTCATTTTTATACAAGCTTGAACCATAGAAAAATATGCTTGGACTTCCCAATGCATAACACATGGATGGTTGGTACTTAGCCCCCAACTTAAGAAACTAGCGGCTCTACTTCAACATGAAGTCCAGAGGCTGGAAGTATTGCCCCCCAAGCTTTGTTTCATCCAATGACAAAGGCGGAGGAAATGAAGCTTCAAATACTAGATGAAGGGCTTGACTCAAACAGAGAGGGGGAAAACTATTTCATTTTTTAACGAGCTTGACATAGAAACAAGAACTATGCTCGTAACTTCTGTTTCATTTTTTAACAAGGTTTCCACAGAGACGAAAAAAATATCCTCGTAAGTGGTTTCATTTTTTAACGAGCTTGAAACCATGCTCAAAGACCTCTGTTTCATTTTTTAACGAGGTTACCTCAGAGACGCAAAAACTATCCTCGGAGTCTTCTTGATCATGGATTCCAAGAGGACAATGCTCCGAAAGGAGACCATGTCAAGGGACAAAACTCAGTCATGGCTTCCAAGAGGTCTTCGCTGGAAGGAAGAAACACACTCTGGAAGGAGTAAAGAGATCAGGCTCTAACAAACCTATCGAAGAGATCACCATGTCAACTACTGGATCTAAGTCATCAGAAGTTGAAGCCATGGGCGACAATGCCACATAATTGACCTGTGGCGGGGGCGATACCATCTGCATATAAGAACCATTCAGGGAGGCAATCCAGGCGGGGTCAATGAATGAAAGTTGATCAACAGTCACAACCTGTCCATCGTGAGGGAAATATATCACACGAAAAAGAGTAGACACAATAGCTTTTATGGCATAGACATAATCTTGCCTAAGGAGTAAAGAAAAATCTAAGGGGTCTTGGACTACCATGACGTCAATAAAGACAGTTTTCCCTCCCAAAGTTACAGGAAAATAAGGAAGGGTCCCTAAAGGTTGACTAGTTCTTCTGTTAAAAGCTAATAGATTCTGCGTAACCGGCGCAAGTGGAGGACAACCCAAAGCTTTCCAAGCAAAAGAGGACAAAATACTAACAGATGCACCTTCATCTATCAGTGTCTGAGGAATGTCTTTACCACAAACTTGTACTGTAATCTGGAAAGGAATGTTAGAGGGAAGACGAGGTCCAGTTAGCACACCCCAATGAAAATGGATGGCATCATAACTTGGAGGGGGTTCCATGGGTGAAGGAGGAATATCCCCCGGCATGGTAGATTTTGTATCAACGAGAAAAACATGGGCAGTATCGGGTTTACTCTCTAGCGGGATAGTAGGATCGACCGATGGAGAGATCAGATCGACCACTTGGGTTTCATTCTCCAAGGAGAGAATGGGGTTGACAGATGGAAACAGATCGACCACTTGGGTGACACTCTCTAACGGGAGAGTGGGATCGACCGAGGATGGGATCGGATCAACCGCTTTAGTTTCACTCTCTGAGGGGAGAGTGGGATTGACCGAGGATGGTATCAGATCAACCACTTTGTCAACTAGTTCAACTAAGGACGTGACTAGAATGACGACATGATCAACCGGATTGACCGGTGAAGGGACCAGAGTGATCATTCCATCAACTATTGGAGGGTTGAGAGAAATATTACGGTAAGCAGCTGGAAGTTGAGGCTGTGAAATAGTCATGTCTTCCAGTAATTTCGAGGCTTCGTCCATATGAGGACAAAGGTGAGTGAGATGAGTCCCTTTGCATAACATACACGAGAACTTGACTCTACTTTTCTTCTTCCCAACCGTATCATGACTGGTTGACGGGGGGTCGTCAACATGTTGTTCAAAGGATGATGACATGGACTAGAAAGGAGATGTAGACCATGCTTATATAACCTTAGATAGACTAGGGAAATCCTTAATAAGATGGCTACTCTTACAAACCTGCAAGGGTACTTGGGCTTACAAATTGTTTGGGTGATCTTGACATCATCAACACTCCCAGCACGAGTAACAATAACTGATTGTTTTCCAACATGTTTGACAGTGGTTGGAGGTTTTGACCCTTGTTTATCTTTCTTCTTCTTAATCTTTCTTTTCTTCTTCTTCTTATTCACCGGGTTACTAGCTTCTGAACTTTCACTCGACAAAGAAGATGAAACAGAAGGAGACCTTGCAAGCGAAGAAGGCGAAGAAGACCTTACTGGTGAAGAAGGTGAAGGATCAACATGAGGTTGATGCTCTTGGGGGGAAGTGCTTGCGATTGAAGCACTAACTGCATTCGGGATTACCTGAGTGGAAAACAACCATACCGGTAATCCAATCGTGAGACCTGGAAGGCTCAAAGTAGTGATATGAGGAGGACCAATGTTTCCGTAAGAAGGAAAAATAAAAGGTTCCCCTGGAAAAGGGGTTCGTTCATTGGTTGTTCCAAGAACTGACGCCATTAAAACAAAATCCAACCTAGAGTCTGCTAGGGAAAACAAACAACACACACTAAAAATCTAGTAAGCAAGCAAGCAAACAAAACCTTTTGACAATGAGCACACTAGTTGGTGATGAAATCCAACGTCGCGGGGACAAAGTAAGAAGGGGATAGGATAGAGCGGGTGGAAAAGTTACGTTGCGACCTGCTTAACAGAATTACGCCTTGGTGCAATCTCCCACACATAATCGTGGGTATACCCTCCAAGGAGCCTGAGTGAGTTTGGCCAATGTCGATTCCAGGTATTGTGAAGACTTGCCCCTCCACAGTCACCTCGTGTAAAGAACCTAGAGAGATAGGCCACTAAGGTTACCAATTACTATAGTGATTCCTGGGGAAACAATCGACAATCCGATCCACGTGCAAAGGTAGGGTATCTAGCCCGAAGTCAACTCGAAAGGCTTCCACTCATCATTGTGGGTATACCTTCAAGCGACCCCCATAAGACGCACAATCTCTACACCAAAACCAACAAAGCAGGGTGAGTAACAATGCCAGTCTCAATGCGACCTCGTGATTGACCCTTGTGTTAGAAGGGCTTCCCAGGAAAAAATGTAGTAAGTGGATTTAACTCTCCCTATCACAAGATACTATGTTTGTTTGCAGCTTTGGAAAGTTATCTTTCACACCTATTCCAAAGCCCTACGACTAATCTAATGTAGGTTTTCTACCAGAAAATATAAAAATGTCTAATCAATTTTTATAAGCGCTTTATTTTATGACTGTTGTTACTCAAAAGGAAAATGGCGTGGACAATATGGTGTTTTGACCGACTTGAAAGTTATGCAAAGAGCTGAACATGCAATCTTTTCATTTCGATGAAAGCTATGCTACGAGAAGGAGAAAACATTTATCATTCCTAGATGCACAATGTCCCAAAATATTAAAACTCATCAATATCAATATTCTCAAGAAATAAGCAAAAAGACAGTACACCAATGCACGATTCATGGCCCCCCCCCCGGCCATGAGGGGGAAATTTTTTCATAATTTAAGATAAAAAAAATGCCAAGAATCATGCAATTCCGCTACTTCAAATGCAAGGATGCCTCCAATCTAATATAAATCAAGAAATTAAATCCTCTTGTTTCAAAAATTTCACTAAAAGTAACAATGAACTTTCTTAAAACAAAGAAACCCAAACTAAAAGTTTTCTTTTAAAGCGAACTATTCAGAAGAAATTTGATTTTTCCCTAAACAATTCTAAAGAAAACACACGCTTTGTAATTGAAAGATACTCAAAGCAAGAGACTAATCCTTCAAAACCAAACAAAGCCAATGTGGCTAAAAGTAACTCAAAGAATGTCAAGCAGACTGTAAACAGATCAATATAGGCTCCAAAAGCTCAATCCAGCTGATCAAAGAAAAATTGGGTCATCAAAAGATGACAAGACCCAATCCAAAAAAGTTTACAAACAAGTTCGCAGCCTAGCAGTAGAGTACAGTGCGAGAATTAGGTATTCTCGTAGGATAGACACTGGTAGGGTGCGAGAAGTTCGCACTGGATCTAACAACAGGGTGCGAAAATCAATGGTTTTCGCAAGCTGTAGAGAGGTACAGTGCGAGAATGTCTATGATCAAAGAAAATTTTGAAAAAGGACAAGGAATCTAAGTGAACTTCTAGATCCAAAGAGTTTGGATGGATGTCCCACAGATTCAGAAACCAGAAAAAAAGCAATCAAAGGAAGGGAAGCTAGACTAACTAGGAAACAATTGGTTCCCCAGTGGAAGCACCAATTTTTTTATTGGATAAATGGGTAGGTGCGAACACTAACTGATCTCCCTAGATCCACCTAGATCTAGAACAAAACACACCAGAACATGACACTTTCCTTAAGTTTTAAATATTGAATTTACTAACTAAAGAGGGATGGGTGACATACCATTTAAATGCCGCTTCCTCTCGCCATCGCCATCGCCATCGCCATCCTAGCTCCGTTCCAACGCTCATACAATGATGAACTTGCAAAAGAACACAACCAACCAAAGTGATAGTAATAGCATAAACTTAATATAAACCTATGTATGTGATCAAGGAATCATACAATAAAACACAACAAGCTTTATAGGAAATAATCATATTACTGTTTCATATTAAATGTGAAAGAGAGATTACAACCGTGGCCTTGATGTCGTAAGATCCCTTCCAACTGTCCTTCGTTCCCCACACACTTCCATTCCAAGAATTTTGAGAGCACAGATTTGATAATATTCACAATCTATCTTGACAAAGGCAAAACTCAAAGACACTCCACCCAAGCTAATAATTCCGAGCCAAATCCAACTTAGCCCTTATCCATGAGAGCTCCTCTCCTTTTATAAGATGAAGAGGATAAGGTGAGGAGGTTAGGATGATCCCACTAAATCATGAAAGCGAGTAAGATCCAAACCATTCGGATGCCACCTCACCATGGAAGTTTCTCCTTCTAGAAGATTCGAGAAAATGCTTGTTTTTCCCACGTGTAAGCATTCTCGCACCCTACCTATAGAGAAGACTGCGAACTCCTCGCGACCTAGCTATGATGCAGCTTGCGAGAATCAGGCATTCTCGCACCCTAGCTATAATGCAGTCTGTGAACTTCCTTTTTTATAGGGATTTTACAAAGGAAATGCAACTTCTTTTCTCAAGAAAAGTTCTTCTCCCTTCTCTCTCCAGGAATTGAGGTCACTGACCCCTCTGAAGGCAACATATAGGTTTACATCATTAACGGTCATAGGGATGACGAAAAATAATGTGTAACAATATCCAATGTTGGTTCTTGTGTGGAAGCACTTATGTTGTCTTGGGGATTTGTTTCTTCTGCTACAATGCATGTTTCAAAAGTATCCTTCAAGTGATGGAGTTGTAGCATATGAGTTTCAACAAATGACAAGTTGCAACAGATGAGTTACAATAGATGAGTTTCAACAAATGATTTGTAGGAGTAACAACAAAAGTTTTATCCATTTTCCCATAAACTACAAATCGAGCTTTTGTGAAATTTTGCAATCATATTTTCACCGTTCCATTGCTTCCCCTCACCAAAAATTGGAGATGCCCACATCACAGATCTTGAGAAAAAGAAAAATCGGTTGTAGGTGACGGTGTTTAATTTCTAAAAATGTATGAATTGGGTTTGCTTGAAACTTGGGTTGTTTTTCATCTTACCATAATGCTTTTTTCCTCCAAATTTCGTGAATACCCAGTTCACTGTTTGCAAGATATACTTAGTTCAATTTCTCTTTCTTTAAGAACAAAACAAGTATAAAAAATCATCAATTCTAAAAAACTCACCAAACTCTTTAGAAATCAACTCTGAGAGAAAAATAGTGACAATAATTTCGAGATATTCATTTCACTTTGTTGTGTCTTGAATATTCCATTGTTAGCACATCAACCATTCCCCCTAAACTGATTGTGCGGCATGTCCTCATGCTGCACTAAAAAACAAATAGATATTGTCTTTTCAATCTCAACAAACAATTGTGAAAGGCTGAAATACGTCTTCAATCATCAATCCAGAAATAAAAATGGCTATCCTGCCTATGGAAATGAAATTCAACACACAATCTCAAAATCAGTTCTCTGCTAAAAACTGGTGCTTAAAAACATGATATCTTTATGCTTTAATTTTTTTTTATATCACCTCTGTGTAGACTCATCTCTGCTTTAACAAAACTTGTTATGATTAAATCCATATTCATTGTTATATTCATGCTTGAATAACCATTAAAGCAACACAATGCATGTTTACGAGAGTGGAGGCGATTTTGGTTAACTATGTTGATTATGGATGGCTGTAAATTAGTGCCCAAAATGTATAGAAGATTCACAATACTGAAACCAATCTTGGTAATGTGGATATTTGATAGTTTATAAGTGAATGAAAAAACACTCCGCAACTTTAAAAAAACTATACTGTCAAAGAATAATCATCCAGCAGGCAATGGGAAGTAAAATACCCAAGTAAGGAACATAAAATAACTGTAACATTTTCATCCATTCTCATTGTTGAAATAATGCAATTAATGAGAGACCTTGTTCCATTTTTGAACCAATTTGTTTCCCAAGTCACATGAATCCTTCTATAGTGCTGCCATCAACTGTCATGTTACTAGCAAAGATAAACATTATTTATGAGCACAAAGATCACTTTCAGAAAATACACTGGCAACAAGCAACCATGATGTTCCAGATTGCTTAAATACCCCTTGACCAACTCTCACATTAGATCTGGAAATGCTAATACATAATTGTCATGAAAATTTGATAGAGTTTGTAGTTACAAAGGCTAGACCCCTCATGATGAGTAAAACCAATGTATGCATTAGTAAATCATGGAGACAAACCAAGGAACTTGTACCTTTGTTTTCCACCATGTTGTGTGACGACATATTCTTATATAGGAATGGCTTCTAGAGTAGCTTCTTCTGCTACAGGTTCTCATGGGGCAACAAATTCCTCTCTTCCAATAGTTTCCTTGGCTTGTACATGTGTATCAATTACTTCTTGGGTTGTTGTTGGTTCTTGTGGAGAAACAACAATACCTCTTCTTTGTTGAGGAAAATATATGAAATGATCTTACTCAAGCATTTTCAGATTCATCTTGGCTAAAGAAAAATAGACGGGAATGTCACCCTATGTTTATAGCCAACAAATTTAATATCCCAACTCACAAGTATTGATTACAAGTGCTTAGGCTAGTCTTTTATAAATAAAAGCTTGCTGGAAAATTCATTATTTGTATGATTTTCTAAATATAACAGTTGCTGAAATAAATGTAGAGACAGAAGCAAAGACACCAAGATAATAATCAAGATAGATGAGACATAAAGCAATCCTTTATTTCATTCCAATTCACCAAAGAGTCATCCTCTTTACAAAATTTCATGAATAAGTTTTGGACCAAAGTCAAACTTAGACATCCCCGATGGAACATACAAAAGGACCTCTGATAGGAAATAAAAAAACTGAACTCTAAAAGATGGATCAGCTTGCCACAGATTGCTACCCACTCGACTCTGCACAATAGCCTTTGTCAGTCATGAAAACTAATTCACAACAAACAAGTCTATACAAACTATCAAAGATATATCAACACCTCTGAAAAACAAGTGTTTGAATGATGTAATTCAACCCTGAATCTTGTTGTCTACAATAAGACCCTGCTATCATAAAAAAGAATTAGGCTCGTGATAAATTAAGGAATGAATGAAAACTGAACTATCTCAACATAAACTCAAAGATAAAACCTTAGTATGATTCTCCTTCTATCCTCTCTTGTTGCTCCCTTTCCTTTTGCCTTTAAGCAAATTAGAATTGGTTGAAGTAGTTGAACTACCTCATTAGTTAAGTTAACTAAAAACTCAACCAACTTTTTAGTTAGGGGGAAAAGTAATAAATCATAATAAGGGTTATAATTAAATAATAACTAGTAGGTGGGACCCCTTGTGACTCCTATTTAGCTCTTAGCAATTATAACATAACTAGTTAATTAAAACATAACATCTCTCCTTGTGACTCCCATCATCACATGCATGTTTGACAATTTATCTCATTGATATTTGACATTATTTTCAAAAATGCATTACTCATATATCCAAAAACAAAACATGATGTCCAAAACCTCTGAAGTCAACTGTCATCAACAATAAATAAAATAAAACTCAAAAACCATATTTTCCACTTTTAGATGCAATCTTTCCCTTGTTGCTGCTGTCACCCGTCGATCTCTCTAAATTTGCCTTTGGCTGTACTGAGCCTTTAGGCCTAATCTTGCTGATCACATGAGAACAATCATCCCTCAAATGCACCCGGGAAGACACAAATTTATCCAAGACATTGGAGGGTGAGGAAGGGGCAGCATTGGCTTTTCCTTTGTCAGGGGCATGGTGGGCCTCAATTTTCAATCTCTTGCTAGCATGGGAGGAGTGCACTAGTGAGTGGGAAGGGGCAGCTTGGAAAATCTAATTGTTAGGCGGGGGAGCAGGTAAAGAGAAATTAGGCCAGCCACGATGTTGGGAGACTGTCGGGTGGACAATCTCTTGACATCCGTCGTTTTCGGGAACCTCATGTTGCAATGAGACATGAGGGGCACGTGAATACCAGGGGCTTGTGGAACTTGGAAGGGAGGCCTTTCCGGCCTCGGTTGGACCACTCCTTGCCCAATCCAATTGAAAAAACCAGCCTGGAAAAGCTTCCCTAACTCTTGTGAGTCAACATCAAAGTGTATGGAGAATCTTGGCCTTCTTGGGCCTCGGTTCCAATTGCCTCTCCCTCGGTTGCCTCTGCCATGGATACCTCAGATGAAAAAGCTCATTCCTGCATGCATGATTGATTAGAAAATAGTTCCTTTACAACTATAGATGACAACTCCTTAAAAAATATGAAATAGACTTTGGCTCATCAACATATTAGACTCATGCAATCCAATCCATACAAATTGTTTAACTGTTGTCGATGAGCAGGGGGTGAACAAAAGGTCCTGGGATATGCGAGGGGTTTGTATTGAGAGAAACATGATAAAATGAGGGGGAAAAAGAAACATGGTTACTACTCAAAGACAACAAACAATCAACTGTAATGCAAAACAAAGAAAATATCACCGTGATCCAACCAAGAAACTGCAATTTCAAACTGCTTCAATACCTAATTCTTCTTAACTGTAATTAAATTTTAAGAATAGGGAGTGAAAAATGAATGTGGGAAGGTGATGGGGTTGGAATTAGTGAAAAGCAAAATAATGGTAGGGAAAGAGAGCGGATATTGTTCACAAAATTCATTAAGTAATCCATAAAACTATTCTATATCAAACGTAAAAAGAAATAACACCAACCAAATAATCACTGGGATCAAATGAAAAACTACTATGTATAATTCAATCAATTATGTGCATTAACTTGCTCACTGTTTGTAATCAGATCTTTAACACAGTGGCACCAAAACAAGACAATATACATCCCACAATAGCATGTAGAAGAGTTATGTTTCCTTTCATTGTCCATTTAATGTTTCAAAACAATTCCCAAATGAATACACATTCACTTATTTCCACTCTATTCAACGCCAACTCATCAACCACTACCCAAAAATTATTTCAATCATCAAATACAGACACAAAAATTGTGCTCGATTTTGTTTTTTAATTCATTTAATAATCAAATTGTAATGAGATTATACTATCACCGAACCTGTGCCTATCTCTGCTACAAAGCATGATATTCATCAACACATATACCAGACATCCAAATACAACCATCAATATTTTAAGTGCAAAGATCTTGACTTGTCATTTAAACACACAGACAACAATCACCATTTCAACTCTTACTATGCTGTGGAATACACAAACCATTTGACAAAATGAAAGAGAATTTCTGTGACTGTACAGGTCCAACTACTCTGAATCTAAACATCCACAATGCTGGGCTATCAATCCAATACAATGGGGCATCAACAGTATGCCCGATCTCATCTCACAAATTGATCAAATTGTAGCAAAACCATATTGTTTAAAAACCCGTGACCATCTTTGATGGCGCAATCAAATAATATCCATAACATATATAGTGGATGACCATGCCATAATTACCACGATTTCAATACTCCCATTTGTCAATTTAAAATACATAGTCACAACAACCATCAACTCAACATAACATGTTGTAGGAAGCCCACACAAACCAATGCATCATGCACGAAGCATTGATGTGGCTTAATAAATTATAACTAATGTTGGGTTAATCAATTCAAATGTCATAATAACCAATGCAGTGACTAAATACCAAAACCAACACCACTGTCAATATAATCCACAGGGACGAGCCAGTGATTGACACTGTCGATAATACACTACCAACTCATAACAATCAATGGCATACCCAATAGGACATAATGGTTCCCTCTATCAAAAACCAAGCTTGAGAAATCAAGGGTTTTCTCTGTGGACCAACACAGGGAGATTAGAGTCGACCCCCAACATTGGGCGAGAACCTCCAAGACCAATGGTGCACACACAGGGTATGGTGATAAGAAGCACGGAGACAACCAACCAATCTGGACCGAATGAAAACCCTTCAACCAAGACTGATAAGGATGACAGAGAGCCTTCATGGCTTCTAACACTCAGAATGGTCAATGAAACTGTGACTTCAAACATTATAGCAATGGAAACCACACCAACCATTTATTTCAGAAAAATATCACAATTTTACACAGTTTCCAGACTTGAGGAAAGCATAGACCTATACATCACCGAGCCAATATCTATTTCATAACCAGAGCGGGTTCATGGATGGCAAAAAGACATACCTGTAACCACAAAAACCTTAGAAATGCGAGCTTGGCCGAGCAATTCTTCCTCTGCTTGAAAATCGGAGCTTAACCACAACAAACACAATTGAACAATAACCAGGGTGACGACCAATGGGAGGGGTATAGAGTGATGTGCAATAAATGCACGTCGCCTCCATCCTCCAATCATTCAATTACTTAGTACACACCAGCCCACTAATCCATTAATTCATTCAATAAACCATGCATTGAAACCAACATCCACTAATTGCCAAGAGTGCCACCCTATGTCACATTAACCTCTGCCAACCATACTATAGCGCATATCACATGTATTTCCATATAACTCAATAAATCGTATAGCCACTAACCCGGTAAGCTAGGACTAACAACAATCCATTTAAACTTCAAAATGCATAGTGCAACATCGTATAGCATGGTATCATAGTTTTAATTTCTTGCTTAGATTTTTCTCCATATTTATTTTATCTTTTTTCATGACTAACACATGTTTTGTGCAGGTGTAACATATAATAGATCATGGCGCAATAAAAAAAAAGTTCACGTAAGCCTTCATGACATGGATATGCGAGTTTAAAGTAAAGACACTCACACATAGCATGAATTTTCCATCACCCATTTGTTGTGGATAGAACCAACATTTGAACATCAATCATGCTCAAATCTGTAAGCAGTGTCAAACAACAACATAACATCAAATAAGAATCAGATCTGATCATCCAATCTACAAGGGGGTCCCACCTACTAGTATTATAGATATATCGTTAGCTTATAATAATAGGCTTTAGCAATACTTTGTGGGCATAAAACTTCGTTGCGATTTTAATCGTCAACATTCTTTTTCTTACTGTTGGTTCTTGTGTGGCAACAATAAAGGTTTTTTGTGTAGCAACATACTAGTACCCTCTCCATGCTTCAACAAGGTTGTGGGAAATGATGCCATGAGTAGGATGATGTCACGAGTCACATAGAACAATGGTGGTCATGGCATAGTGATGAAAGGTAAGGCAATGGACAATGTCCCCCTCACCCAAACTGAAAGATTTTAGAAATCCTTGGAAAATGGCAATGAAGTATGATAGAGGCAAAATAATAGAGTAGGCATAGGTAATTTTCCAAATACACATCTATAATATTCAATGAATCACGATTAAATAAAAGAGAAACAACCATACCTGCACCTACCTACGAATTCCTTAATGTTTGTCGCAACATCCTGATCAGATATGGTCCACAATGTTGTAGAAACTTTGCAAGGGAGAGCAGCGTGGAGCATGTAGATATGGAACAAACTTCTGATGTAGTAATGAATCTTGGAAATCTTTATTCAACTTGGAAATCACTATTTAGAGAGAAAATTGGATGGAATTGTTTATTTCTTACTTATTTGCAAACCTTTCCCGCCAACAAGTCTGTTTTCAAACAAGGTTTGTCCAACTGCGCCCAAAGGGTTTTCACAGTACGATTTTTTTTATTCTCGAGGAATGCCTATCAACAAGCTAGTTTTCAAGCACTCCAAGGTCTTATGGCACATGAGACAAGTTTTCACCATAAAATTGTATGAGGAAAAGTAAAAATAGATGGCTCAACATTGTAAGTGAGTTGAGTGACTTTATTTCATGGATTAGGTGTGGATGCAGCAGGAAGTAGGAAATGAGGAAGCTGAAGTAAGAATGATAATAATGCTCTCATGAGGATTTTGACTTAAAGGTTGACCAAAAATAAAACTTTATTAACTTCAACATGTATGCATTCGTGAGTTAGGAAGAAAGAAATACATAAGCATACCATGGTATTGGTGAATGAGCATGATGGACATGGGATCTTTTGAAATGATTCTTTTCGGGCAAGGGAATGTGGTCATGGGACTTGATTTTTAGAACATTGGTCTTCAATGGGTCTTCACATCAATTATCCATTTGTCTTGTCTTCGATCCATCTACAACTTTGAAGAAAAAGTTACAGTAGTGCAACAATAAGGAAAGAGTAACAACATCATGTGGTACTATTGTAACAACAACATGTAGCAGTATGTAGTGACACTATAAAAATCATCAATATAGACAATGATAGGCTCAATATAAAGTATGCCCCTTTTTTCATGAAATTTTGTCTTCAAGAATCACTTCTACATAACTTGACTTCCTTAGTCTTCCCAAGACCTGCAAAAAGTGAGCACTTACCTGCAATAAAACGTGAGATCATAGAAGAAGAGATGTGATTTGGCTCTCTTCATCCAATATATATGTAAAAAAAAAACAAGTAGCTACTTATAAAACAAATCCAATGAAAAATGAATGAAGAAAAAATCATTTTATACCTGCTAAGGAGAGGTGAGCCTTAGACTACCTAACAATGTTTCATTGATAACTTCTTCGTTTCTCGTCCAATTTGAGTGATTCAAAAGCAAAATGAAAATATATTCATAAGGATACTTCCAATAGAAAGAGGTTTTAAAAATATTTTAAGGTGATATTCCAAATCTGTTGAGTAACAACCTGCATGCTAGTGTTGTTTTCTCTATTCTCGCCTAGACCAACAGTTACTTAATTGAGTACAAATTTTTCGTTTGATGATGAATAGACTTAATTCAATTTGGGGCTGAAATTTGATTCATGTATGTATCTCCAATAGAAACAGGTTTGTAAGAAAGCAAGATTTGATGGTTCAAATATGCCAATGAACAACTGGGAAAACAAAGTTTTAAGAGTGCAGATTTAGGATAGGCAGTTAGTATTTTGGGCGTAACTTTCTCATATGATATCAAAATTGCGTGATTCAAATTGTGTTGTAAATTGGATTCATAGGAGAACACACCTTAGAAACAGGTTTGAAAAATTCATCCATGATATGTTTCAAAATTTTATTGTCCTAACTTTGTTCCCGAGTTGCCTACTCTACACCCGATCATTGTTTTGGTCACATTTTTTTTTGTTTGAGATCCAAATTGAATGATTCAAAATGGGTTATAAACTATACTTTAAGGGCTATGTTGGATAGAAACAAGTTTTAAAAATGAGCCCACATGAGCCCCCAAAATAGGATTGTCTCGACTGTGTTTTTAGTGAATTTATCGATCCAAAATGCCATAAGTGTCCAATCAAGAAGAGATTTCTCCCAAATGATGACCTGGGTATTAATTTTTCATATACAAGTATCTCTCTATGTAAGAAACCCTCACACCAAAATTATAAATACCTAGATCCCAGTTTATGCATTATGACGTATGCACTATCTGTAACAAATGTAAAGAATATACCCAAGATCGAAAGTAAAAGATGAATTAATTGCAAAATAAAAAATGTGGCAATGAGATCCCGACATAACAATCATGGGATATAAGAAGAGGCCACAAAATTGTCCCATTATACCACCACGAGAATTGAAGAGAGTCCAGAGAGTGTCTCATTATCCATGAAATAAATTCCACATTTTGTTCATGAAATTGAGATTCTTGTATGATGAGGGATTTGAAAATTCAAATGATAAATACAACCATCATCAAATCATTCACCAATATGCATAAGATTAAAGAGACTGAGTGTGGGTAGAGGCAATCAATGATGAATAATCGAGGGTTGTAAAGGAGTCTAAAAATGAAAAAGGAGCATGGTTTTAATATATAGGAGAAAAAAATGATGAAAAAAGAGAGTAGAGGGGTGTTGGAAAGAGGAAAGGGGAGTAGTAGGTAATGAAGGGAAAGAAAATGGAAAAGAAAAGAAGAATGGAGAGTAAGAAAGAAGAAGGCAAGTAAAGGTAGGATGTAGAGGAAAGAATGGAGAAAATAATTTCCAGAGTAAGGGGTTAGAGAAGATAAAAAGAAAAATATGAGAGAAGAGAAGTGAATGGAAAAAAGAGGGAACATAGATGGAAAGTTGGAGAGATGGAAGAATAGGAGATAAACAAAGCAAAATAAAAGGATGAAGAGGAGGGGTGACTAATCTTATATGTATAATAAAATTAAAAAGCTTTAACAACCCAAGATGTCATTTAAAACATAATGAAAATTGACCGCATACGTCAATAATTAATCTAGACTCAAGCTTGAAGGCTCTGAAATTCCCTTGACTCCTTCTTCCAGTAGAATCTCCTTTCACCAATGCTCCCATCCTCCTCCCAAACTTCCTACAAAAGAGAGATTAGTACTATAGGTGGTTCTTTCTGCACCACAAAAGGGATCTTTTTAACTTATGGAAACTACATGTTAGAACTTAAAAATGCAGCTAAAAACCAATGCTAGTTGTACTTTCACGCCTTCCATAACTTCCCCAGAAACGACACCAAAATGTTGGGAAAATTAATTGCTTATTAAAACAACTAATTACTCAATACATTAATTACCAATCCAAGGTGCGTCTGTTTATTTCAAAGTTATGATGTAAAGTCTATGCAGGCTACAATTTCCCTTCTAACATTGGTTATCTAATATGCATTGCAGTAAAGTAAATCAAACCACTCAACAATATATCAAAAAATGAAGCACACCACTCAAATCTTTGTAAGAAATAACACAGCTTTGGAAAGTAAATCACACCACACATCTAAACATTGATTAAAGGATCTATCTACTTTGTTTTACACACCCTTGAAATAACGGGAAAGTAGGTCCATATATTTAACTAGAAGAGAAAATAAATCTTAACTTGCATAAAATAAAGACAATCCACTTGGCAGGAAAATAAAATTCACACGTTCTGAAAAGGAAACAAACATGCTGGAAAATAAAAACACCAGCTGCAAGTATTAAGAATATGAATCAACTGTCTCCTGAAGGAACCCCAACAATCTAAATCCAGGAACACACATTTGCAATAATTGAAACACACTTGCGAAAAAGTAAACAGTCTGGAGAAATAAATCGAGCTAAAAGATTTACTTCCCGTTCGATATACATATGTAAAACAAAGTATTGCCACTAATCTACAACATAAACAAATTAACTAAAATTCATAGTATGCTAAAAGGAATTGACATAATTGAAAATGCAACAATTAAACATACTATGAAATCTCAAAGCTATAATCTACATTAACACAAGATCTCAAAGAAATATGATTTATTCCATCATAGTTTGCACTGTTGATCCAAGAGTCCCCCCCCAAGAATGAAGAAGACATTATATTTTATACATGAGTTTGTCTAAAACTAAAATAAAAAACAATAAATTCAGATCCACAAGTTTCTCTTGTGGTTACAACAATTTACTAATTAGAAACTAAAAACCAACTAGTAAATAATTACAAGATCTTTGCTAATAACCCAAAACTAATTAAAGTAATCTCAACAATGGTTGTAAGATTCTCTTCTCATCTAAGATGATTGTTTCTTAGCCAAATCCATGGCAGATCTTGATGGTTGAAGATGGATTGTTGTGTATTACAAAACTGTCTCGCAGAGTAACCACAACTATGACAGTAGAAGTAACAACAAATAGTAAAATGTCAATTTCTCAAAAAGTACGATCTGGGTTTTTGAGATATTTTGAGGATAGACTTACATTGACTGAATGATGCCGGATATGAAAATCTCAAGTACCCACTTTGTGGGTATTTTTTATAAGTGTTGCAACAAGTGGCTTGGAGCAACATCATGAGTAACAGTAGGAGTAACAACAAGTGGAAATTGATTCTACAACAACCACCTTTTCAAAGATAAGTGCATAATATGTTACCTCTATAATGTTAGACCATAATTCATATGAAATACTAAAGAAATGTAATTTAAAACACCTTGGTTCTAAATCTCAGATATAAGCATTAAAAATGATTAATAAGCATTAATACAAGGTTATGGATGGGTAAACAAGAAGGGATTGAAATTAGGCAAAAGATGATGTAAAAGGATGAAAATTCGATGGCCCAACACATCCTCTTCAAATCGTATTTTATTGTCTTTCATAAGGATTTAAAAAAGTGTATAATGAATCCATCTAACCCTGGTGCCTTATCTTGTCCCAAACTCCATATGGCTTGAAAAATCTCTTCTTCGTTGTTTTCTTGATGAAGAGCTTTGTTTTCTTCTTTGGTGATGCAAGTTGGGATATTTGCCAACAAGGCTTGTTGGTTGCCTACTTATTCCTCTTCTTGGTTTTGTGAGTAGAGTTTCTCATAATGAGTTACTGTTGCTTCCTTGATCTGGGCAAAATCTTCTAGGGTATGTCTTGTGTCCACTTGTATTTTTTGAGAAATGATTTTTTGGTGCCTCTACTATGACTGCTTATGAAAGTATGTTGTGTTGGAGTCTCTTGATTTGAGCCATAGGCTATGTGATTTAAGCCTCCAATCCTCTTCTTCCCTTAAAAAATACATATGTAAATTTTGGTTGGCTTCACTTTCCTTTTGTAGGTGAGTTTTTGTCACTTCTTGGACTTCCATTTCCCATTGAAGAGTTTTTAATTCCAACATTCTCAAGGTTTTTTCTTTATTTGGGGGAGTCTATTTGAGCTTCACCCAAGATTTGAGAGACGATTTGACAACGCTCAATTTACTCTCCCAAACAAAATTTGGGGAACCTTGGATGGGGTTTCTCCATGCTTATTTTATGTTAGAAATGACCGAGGGATTATGCAACCATAATAGGTTGAATCATAAGGGTATGGGATCAAATTTTTGGGGGGATGCCTTGGTGAGAGAGATGGGTTTACGGTCAATCATAGAAAAATGAATGATATTGGAGGATATGGAGAGGGGTAAGAGAAGGAAATTACTGTGAATGAGAAAGCGGTCCAAATGGGTTGCAATGTGGCCAAGCCCTGAATGCTTGTTGCTCCAGGTGTTCTTTCCCTTGGGGGTTTTGACATCATAAATATCCCAACCGGAGATGAGGTCTTCCATCATCTCCCGCATTGTATCTCTAACACTATTTTCCCCTCTCTTTTCTGATTTTTAGAAGTTTGTGTTGAAATCCTGAGCAACTGTACATGAAGGGAGATCTAAATTATCTTTGAAGGATAAAAAAGATCTCCAACATTCAATCTTGTCAATATATCTATTGGGCATATATAGATTGATACTAGAGATTTTATGGCTATTTCTCTACTACAAAATATAATGAGTAACCAATGTTGAATAAAAATTTACCTTAAGATGCCCCCGGGGGGGGGCAACTCAATTGGTAAGTGCCGTGAAAATGAAGTTCCATGAGGTTTCGAGTTCAACTCCCCCCGACTTACAATGTGTGCCACGTAAGGGGCATCGTGGGCACACCTGGAGGTTACAGTGGTAGCAGTTGGATAACATGGCCACGTGCCCAACTAGTTGCTGATTCCGCCAAACATAAAAACAAACAATTTTTTTTTTTTTTTTACCTTAAGATCAAGTTGAGATGAGTCCCATAGGACCATTATTCCTCCTTGTGCTCTGCTGATCTTGTAGTTGCTTCTTCACCGTTTTGAATTTATTTTTTCCTTGTTTGTATGGCTTCTATTTCCTCCATTTTAATCTCCTAGAGGATAATTACAGAGGGCTTCTCAAATTTGATAAGGTCTTCGAGAAATTTGACCTTGGATTTGATACCGAAGCCCTTGAAATTCAAGGACATGATCTTCATTTCTTTTGGGTTGAGGTGGCTCGTCCACTTGGCATGGGTGGGACCTGGGCTTCTGTTCCTTTGTTGTTTCTGTTCCGACCCATATTGATTAGTGAGATCTCTAATGAATATCGTTTTCCAAGGGATTTTTCTTTATTTGTTGCATCTTTTCTTGTGTCTTTGTTTGACCTTCTTTCAAACTTATGGGTTCTCTCCATTGGAATTTACCATTCCTCAAGGACTTTCCAGAGTTTCCCTTTGAGGATAACTCTTTCTGTTGTCTGGGTTTTTGTGGTGGGGGTTTCCTTATGACTTTCATCTTCCTCTGAGTCAACCTCTTCTTCCTCCTTGGCTTGGGGTTTTGATACGAGGGGAATGGTACTTGAGGTACAAAGGTTTTGTTCATGAGTGTCTTCATATTCTCTACCTAAGTTCGACTTTCCCAAACTTGCAAATTTTTTGGTGGAGATGAGGGGTGGTTCTTCCTTCACTTTTTTGCTTGGGTTCCTTTGATTGTTCCTATTGTCTTTGGAGATTTTCACAGAAGGATGATTCTGAGCAGGGTTCGATGCGCAGGTATGGTTTGAGGGTCCCGAGAGATTGGATATCCATGTATTTTCTTTCTTTCAAACTTGTTTCCATTCCTCCACTAGTTCTACTTCTGTTACTTTCTGCTCTGGCTTATTCTTGGTGCAATTTAGGGAAAAATGACCTTAATTGTGACAGATCTTACACTTGAAAGGCAATTGCTCATGTTCTATTTTATCGACATGGATCCAATCATTTAGTTTAAACTTGATTTATTTTGGTATCCCTTTTTCCAAATCCACTTCTACACATATTCGAGCACAAGAAAACATTGGAGCCTTTGGCTCAGACTTATCAATGTACTTTCCTAGCGAGTTCCCAATACTTTTTAGAACATCGTCTCCCTAGCAGTGGAGAGGGAGATGTGAGAGACAAACCCACATAGGGACTATAGTGGGGATATCACATTCTGGATCAAAGTTTGGGGTCCATCGATTCATATACAAACCCCTTGAGCTGAAGAAATATGGCATGCTTCAGAAAATAAGATCCATGTCCTCTTTGTGCTCAAAAAATAAAGTGTAGAAATCCTTACCACAAAATAAGTGATTCAATTTCCCTTTGATAAGGGGTTTCTAGTTTTGTGCTATCCAGAGTTCCACTTGTCGAGGTGATGGCTATATTTTATTAAATTTACCTATGAGTCCTTTGGAGGCATAGGCTAAAGCTTTGTTGCACCTGGATGTTCGCGGGATCTCGATCTCAAGGAGTTGGTCTAGTTTCTTCATGAACTGTGTAAGTGTTGGGAGAAAGGAAGGCTTCTCCAATGATCCCACAAGTTGCTTGAAGGAAACTGTGTCTGGATCCCCATCAACTATTTTTGCAGGAAGGGAGCTACAACGGGAGAGGGAAACCGCAAAGCTAGGTTGGGCTAGTGAAACCGCAGAGCCCGTGCTTAAAATCTCAAATTGACTATTGATAAAAAAAAATGATTTAATAAAAAATCCAAATCATTTGGGTTTGAGCCACCTAGATGGATCAAATCAGGTTGTCGCGAAGAATAAGGGATTGGGTTTATTCATCATCACTAGGGGAGCATGGAACAAAGGTAATAATAATATTCAATTATGTAGCCTTATTTCTTTTTTGATTTTACAAACATACTCACTCCACTAATTATGGTTGTATAAATTTGACCGGAATTGAACACATGTAGGTAACTAAAAAATATAGAGATATAGATGCAATAGAGAAGGCATTACAAACACTATCACCTCATTTAAAACTAATGATAAGTCCATGTGTCCCAAGCTTGAATTCCAATACATAGTACTAAGACCAACTTGGAAACTAATTCCATGATTTTAATTTTTTTTTTTGAACATTTCCTCATCGTACATATTCTCCTCTCCATAAATGTAACAAAAACATTATTGTGAGGGTAAAAGGCATGGATTTTGTAAATTAAAATGTCCACTTCTAAAAATAAATCCGTCTTAAAATCTTACTTTTAAATCAAGCTTGCAATGGTTTGTGATGATTCTTGAAACTTTATACGCATTCACTTTGTTGCAGTCATTTTTTTTAAGATAATGGAAGCAATAATTGGATGAAAAGGGTTTTTTTTTTGAATGAAAGGGGGTCCTCAAGTCAGCTAATTTAGGGCATGTTGAGGACTCAACAAATGGTGACATGCTAGACGAAGCCATGAATCTTTGAAACACATCATCAAATTTCTTAGGTAACCAATGAAAAGACTTCATCTTATTTGAATATATATCTTACTCTTGATTAGTGGGTGCCACAATAATTCCATTTAATGATAAAATACCAGATTAACTGGATCCCAAACTGCAACAAATCACCATCTGGAATTAAAGGGGAAAAATAGATGGAGTTTATTCTTCAAAGCGTAATTTCAAGTTTTAGGTTAAAATCATGATCACAAAGTTGATCTAGATAAAGGGTTTTAAATTTTCTCTCTATATAATTTTCTAATTCTCATGGTTTTACTCTACTGCTACATAGCCCTAACAAACTCACCTTGACATCACATGCCTTTCTCCACTTCTAATGAGTGTCCATATCCCCGACGGAGATATATGTATTTTCCCAAAAATCATTTGAACTTCCTTTCTCATCTTTCATTTAAATTTTTTTATTTAGCAATTGATGGATGAGGGAAGTAGTAGCTCTTTCAAGAAGGTGGGGATGATACCTTTTCTTTTTTAGAATGAATCAACTATGCTTGGGTTATAAATATATCCCTTTAATGTTTCCAGGTATGGAAGTTTGACTTGTCTCCTTCCAAAAGATCAACTAATATTAATGTGAGTGAATGGATCCCTTTAAGTTAATTGCTTCATTTCCTAACAATTTAAGTTTCAAATTTATCACAGGAGTCATTCACTCAAAGAGTTCAAGATTCCACCACTATCTAAAGGAGTTTAGATCATGTTTAATTTTTTTTGCTTATATTCTTTCCTTTCCCGTTGATAATTGTACAATACATAGTGAGTTCCAGGACTTGGTGAGTGCATCATAACGTAAGGAACCCATCACGAAATCAAAGCCATGGAGTCTAAGATAATCAAATAGATTCGTTGGCAAACACTGGGAATCCAAAAGTTTGAACATAATTTTGAAATAAAACTTGAATGTAAATCATAAGTGGCGAAATTAGTTGCAAAATAAAAACTAGAAATTGCTTCAAGGTATATTTTCTTTTGAAAATTAACTACTCATCCTTAGAAATAGGAAACAATCCAATCAAAACCTTGAATTTAAAATCCTAATAAAATCAATGAATAGGCTGCATGCAAAGAGTATGCTCAACATGAAAGTAAGACTTGTACATCATTTATCAGAAAAAAACACATTATAGTATGATCAAATTTCAATGCAACCTCGTCTCCATGCAAGATTTGAATGCTTGCTTATCTTAGCAAAGATTTGGTGGAAATATTGTTGGCTTCAATACTTCTTGTTGCTCTTTTAAAAAATGATATCATTGTACTTTTCTAATTTATGTTCGACAATTTTATTTCCATATCCAAAACAAATGTCAAACTCTATGTTTCCAATCATGTCTAAAGTCTTAGTGGATTGGTTCTTGGGTAGGTTATGATTGATTGATAATGTCTTAATGGAAAACCATTTCATCTGCCAAGAAGCTGGATCACCACTATTATATATGTCCAAGCATGGATGGCAATTTTGAATTAAAATTTTCTAACTAGGTTTTGATCAGTGATTTATGGGTATACCTATAATTGCATTTCCCACTAAAGTTTCACAGTATTTTTAACACAATATCCTCATATGTTCGAAGTTCAATTAAAGATACTCAAGTGGTGACTACAAAGTTCATACATCAAAAGGCATTCAAGGAGGATGCTGCAATCAAGAACAACACCTGAAAAATTCTTATACGTAACTCTCTGAAACAATTGGGTCAGTGTGTAGGCTTTCATCGAGGTTTTCAAGGCTTGGGAACTAAACTTGAAAATAAATTTCATTAAATCTAAAGCATCCTCTAAAATCAGGTGCATAAGCAAAATATTGAAATAAAAAGGACCCAAAGGTAATGTATCCTCTTTTCTTTTTAACAAATATTGAGACTTGATAGACCCACTAAGAAGTGTACAACGAGATTTATATTTTCGATCTACTACCAACTCTATGCTTTCACCAAAATCCAAATGTTTTCACAAAATTAAGAGATTTTAACAAACTATAGCACATACCCATGTGAACATTTCCTAGTTTGAATTGCAACTTACTAATGTTATGGTTGCGAACAATAAGGTCATGAACATAGTGGGATGATTTATCTTGTAGAACTATAATTTTTTTTTCTCTTGCTTAGGCATTCTTCATTAGATCCAAAAGGATTCAATCATGTCAAATCATAAGTAACCTAATCATCGAAACACAAAATTTCAGGAAGTAAAACTCGACCAATCTTCCAGATAACAAACTATACTGTAAAGGTAACAAATACTAAATGTGCAAAGCAATAATGAAATAAAAATTAATTCTTCGAAAGAAATTCAATTGAAAATTGCATATACTAAGTAAGCTAATTAAAATCAAAGATAAGTTACAAACAAAAAACAAAGACTATCATATGTCCTATACTAAGCATTGCCAAACTTGTGTCAAGTGAAATCAACTTTGACAGTGTAACCATCCACGCAAATGTTGTATGCCATGAATTGTATTTTTATGTTTGGTGGTCACAAAATTGTGTTGCACACTGATATAAATCTAAGCACAATCATTGAATGGTCCATTTTCAGTGAACGATTAGTGAACTATTTTTTTTTATCTTGTAACTTAAAATATGATCGAAACATGATTGCATCCATAGGGATATGGCATCAAACAATTCATCCTTATTTTTCATTTGAGATTGATTTATTGATTTTACTTTCCGACATTCATAAGAATTAAGATCATACTAAGTTTTTCCAACAATAATAGATTGTTCTTATATATGAATAACAAATTTAACCTTCTCATCTCCAATCAATCTTGCATTTTCAGATAGCACTTGGTGTGCCTCTCCTACTTCCTCGTTGCTCTGAAATAGTTCCCAGTCATGATATTCGGTCTTATTAGTTGAAAAGGTATCATCATGATTTGCTATGAGAAAAGGAGAAAATTGATTGTCATGCATGATATGATCTGGAAAATATGAGGCATCGAGGTTTTGTTTTTTCATACTCACTGCTACCCCTTTTCATTTTTTGAATAGACTGGAGCTTGGAGATTATTTGGTTCCAAATTTTTTATATTGTACTAACTTGTCCTTTTGGATGTGATTTAGCAAAAGAGTGTAGCTAGAAAAAATTACTTGAAAATGATTCTCAATCTTAGACGACTCTAGCTCCAAGGACCTACTTTAATTATGTGTTGCAAACTTGAAATAAAGGCATGGGAACAAGAACAAGGAAGACCCTGACAAAGGCTCCCCTATATATGATTCCTCAAAATACTAAGGGAAAACATAATGATCTTTGGAATCTGGTTTGCAACTAGTTTCCATGGGGCTTCTTAAATATTTGTGTCGATTATGATTCATAGATTGGTTAATGTTCAAAAATTCATTATTGTAATGATCCAAATGCTTAAGATATTAGAAGAAAACATAATTACACACCATGTACAAAATGTGAGCGTGGAGCACAACTCCAAAATAGATAAGTTATACAATATCTCCTTAAAGAATAGGAGAACCTCCTCCAAATATCCAATTACATTCATACATCACGATTCACATGTCCTCAATAATGAATACATGATCTCTATATATACCTATTCACATCTACACATGAGGTGATTTTACTATTAGGCCGGCTCTACATGTACATTTAGCCCCATATATGCCCCCCCTTGGGGTCATATCATATACGTTTATCCCTATATATGCCCCCATTGGATCATAACATAGTACCGTCCTTCAAAAAGCTTTGTCCTCAAAGCTTTGCAATTGAAGTCTTCACATGTGATGAAACAAAGTAATATGATTTTCTTCTGTTCTTTCTTTCTTCTTTCCATTGATGACGATCCATCCATCCAAAATCCATTCTTTTCGTTCATAATCCTTGGTGGCTAGTTGTTGCATATTTTTCTTTCCCTTGATTCCATGTATTGTTGTTTAAGCTTCTCCAATTTGTAGTAGATGTTTGTCTATGATAATATCTTGTTGAATAGTGGTTTTGTGATTCCTTGTTCCATGAATATTGACAAGTATTCCATGTTATTATTTGGTAATCCCAATATTGACCTTCTTGTCTTCCTTGAAATATTTCCTGGTAATGAGGGTTTCAATATGGTTTCACATTTGATGATTTTCCTTCACTCTGCACATGCATTTCATTTATATTCTTTCCATAGACAATGGAATCCTCTATCCTCATTGTTTGGTCTATGATCTATGTAGCCTTGGAGATAATACCATCATATTTGGCATGTACATCCTCTAGATGAAGTTCAACTTCTTCAAGTATCTTTCGGTCAACTTCTTGAATCTTGTCTTCTTTCTCCTTTTGAAGTTGCAATGTCACCCCATTTATAAAATTTTGACATCCTTCTTCAATTCTAGATTGCATTTCTAATTTTACCTCATCATTATTTAGGGATTCCTCAACCTTCTTACAAATTTCCTCTTCAAGTATTTTGGTAGATTTTTCATCCAAGATCTTCGTTTCTTCTTGATTTTGATAATTCTTCGTTTCTTCTTTCAATCTCTTAGCCTCATCCAAAATTTATTTACTATGGTTTCATAATCCAGATATCTCATCATCTTTATTTTTCAAATCTTCCCTCGACTCATCGTTTTCCCACTTTCCATTGCTAGTCTTTTCTTGTTTTAATTTTTGAACTTATTTAACTAGCACTTCATTAAGGTCTTGTATCTTAAACAACTCATCACTATTCTTCTTGATCTCTTCTTTTTCTTCTTTTAACGCCTCTTGAATTTTATACATTGCCTCCATTTTTGTATCCCTGATCTATTTATTTAAGAATAATTCTTCAAAATTTGCCCATGTGATCTTCCATCTAAAATCAAAATCAATAATCATCCACCACTCACAAGCTTCACCCAGAAAAAAACTTCTTGATGTGAAAGGATTCCTACCATATTCGTTTTCCAACCTCAATCATTCCATAGGATTGATTTCGTCTTTATCTTCATCTCCACCAAATTTAGGTATTGTCATTGATTCTTAATTGAGGTCTAACCCAAACCTTCAACTTAAAACTTCAATATATTAGGAATAATGATCTCAAATAGTTATAATAACTATTCCAATATATGCTTCTATGGTTTCTGATGCAGACCCCCCCTGCTCTCCTCGGGGCTGAACGACCTCCCGGTCTAGGATCTTTCTTCCTTCTAAGTTGGATTGATCCTTTGGGATCCTTATTGAACCCAAAACAATTATACATAGGCCCCCTTTTCTCCTAAGGTGCAAGTCCTATGATACTCGCGACCTCTGTCTGTGCACTTCTGAAATGTCAAGTTTCAGGCGCTAGCTCCTTTTTCATTAGCCCCTTCCTTCATATGGCCCTGAGCTGTGACCTTATGGAAATATGTGATTGCGGACGTGTCCAAGGGTGGTTTTAGGCCAACCCTCTTTTCGCCCTGCAATTCACTACAAAGCGTCGTGTACCTCTTCACCGATACCGTGGTTTCGATTGTGGCCCATCCTCAAAATTTTAACATCTGGGCACTTTCTGGCCCCGCAAAATTTTAACGTCCAAGCACTTTCTGGACTAACGATTGAGATATGTCTCTTCAAAACCAACGATTCAGATATAATTCTCCCAAATTGGGCACTTGTGATTTACTTCGAACGATCGGATGGTCCCAAATTACTTCGGGACTTCGGAACTTTGGCAAGTTCCCTCTCTTGCATGTGCAAAACGCTAAGGCTCACGCACCTTGATTTGATCGGACGATTGTTGGTCCTCTGAATATGTGATCTAACGACCATTGTCGCTCTCCCTCCTGAGCTTCCAACTTCCTCTGACTTAGAATATTTTCTAAGTATCCAAAGGCCTCGACCTTTGTTCCTCCTACGAGTCCATCTCTTGGACCTCGTCTGCACTTTTGGAAAGCGCTATCCCTTATGAGCTTTCTCGTCTTTTGCTCTCTTGAATTCCTAAGGAGTCACTTCGACCCTTAGTTGAAATTTGGATCTGTGCACTCCTTGCAACAGGTTCTTAGATAATTTTGGGTTCTTACAGATGACTGTGCATGCCTTGCAGTAGTCACTCTACACTCCTTGCAAAGGGAAATTTCACGCTATCTCTTCTGAGCTTTTGAGTCGAAACAAAATCCATCCACACACTCCTTGCGGACTGTGTGCACACCTTGCACTCGAAAACTCACATAAACTGCTCCTCTGGCAGTATATATGTGTACATAAACTCATATGCAAATACATAAACACACAGAAAGTTCATATGTAGGAAAAACTTCTTTCTTTCTATTAAGATGAATGTCCGATTACAATATGTGCAGGCTGGACTGTAACAAAGTCTCAGCTCTCTCAAAACAAACTATTCTATTTCCTATTCAATGACAATACTACTCCAACAACCTCATTTGGGCATGCCATGCATCTACATATACAGGAAGGTTCCTAGGGTTCCCTCCGACTACCTCTCCTATCGAAGTAACAACTAACAACTAATCAAGCTCCGTTACATTCAATACTAAGAGTGAAACTCCCAGACCTCTCACAATCATTCAGTTTTCGAGTGTTTCTCTCTTCTTCAATCATCCGTTCAAAACGAATCTACAGAATAAACGCTAGCTTTTATATTTCGATTAATTTAAAAAGGCGCGCTATGGTGTTGAGTTGTCCCTCCATGTGGGCTTTGATGATGATGCTCCTGAATCATACTCCACTGATGGGAAAAACATGAGTTCTTGCTCATGGCTCCCTCTGCCATGTTGTTGAGATCCTCCAGGGCCCCATACTTTCTCTTGGAGTTGTTCATCTGCTCCTTTACCTTGCAACTTCTTTTTCCCTGCTGCTCCTGCAGGTTTTCTTCTATCCCATACTTATTTTATGACTACTTCTTGTGCTTCTTCTAGCATCAATCTCTTTATCCCCTCTATTTCTTTGTCCAATTGGTCCATTGGCTGGTTTCCCCCCTGTAGTATGCTCTGTTGCCTTTTCTCTCCATCAATTTCCAACTTGACTTGTTGGATAATATGGTTTTTCATTTTTACCCTTCTCTCCAAGGCCTCCATCTCTTCACATAGATCAACAATATCCATGCTATCTGTTTCTTCCTCCTCTGCTGTAGGTTTGTATTCTACAGTTATCTCTTGCTCAGCTCTTTGGCTGAAATTTTTGAGTAGTTCCACCGAATGCTCTTCTTTCTCCATCTCTTGGGCACATTGAAATGTGTGCTCTTTCTCCTCTTCACCAATCTGATCAATCTGAACTTTCATGTTATCTTCATCTCCTGTGGCATTAGTTGGCCACTTTGTTGTAGACTCCAGTTCTGCAATCTCACCACTGAGTTTCTACTAAGATTCCTCCTCTAACATGCTGACTTCTGTCATCTCCTCTTGTGTCGGTTCAACTCCAACTTCCTCCAGCTGCTCCCCAGGATGGTATGCTCCTCCACCTGTTTCCAATTTGTCCTGTTGGAGATGCCTACTCTACATATCTACTCTTATCTCCTGGGATTCTAATTCTTCATACAACTCAACCAAATCTATGTTGTCTGCTTCCTCTTCTTCTGCAATCTCCAATGCTGCAGTTATCTCCCTTTCAACTTCCTGGCTGAAAATTTTGAGCAATTCTCCTGAATGCTCTTCTCTTGAAATCTACATGACTGTCTCCTGGCAACCATCTTCTGGTTTTGGATTGTCCAACCAATCCTCCAACATCTTCAGCTCTCACTCCCATTGAGTGAGAAATTCATCTGAATTCTCCTCTTTTTTTGTTGGGGCAAACATCGGTGTTTTCTCCTTCTCCTCCTCTTTCATAGTCTTTGTTGGCTGTCTTTCCTCTGCTACACCTGCATCACATACATAGTTAGCTTTAAATTTTTTTGGCTCCATGGCCTCTTTCTTGGATTCTTGTTGCACTACCTCCTCATGTGCAACACTTTTATTAGCCTCTGCTGGACTATTTTGAAGGAATATTTGAATTCCCCCAATGATTAGAACACACCTCTGATCTTCTTCCATCAACAATCCTTGCTGATATGAAATATCAACTGAGTTCATTTCTTCTCCCTTTCCCACCTGAAAACTTGGGATTTTCTCTCTGCCCACTTGTCAGTCTATGAGATCAACCAATCCCATCTCATTGCCCACATGGCAATTTGAACTTTCAACACTACTCCTCTGGAAGTATATGAGACCTTCCACTGATCTCTTTCTATTGCCCACCTGGCAACTTGAAAGTCCATTTCTGCCCTCCTGGAAGTTTATGAGATCTCCTGCTCATCTCATATCATTTCCCACCTGGCAATATGAATTTCCATTGCTGTCCTCCTGACAGTCTATGATATCCTCCAATGATCTCATTTCATTGCCCACTTGGCAATATGAAAATCCATCTCTGCTCTCCTGGCAATTTATGAGATCTTTATCTAATCTCACCTCCTCCTCATCACTAAGGTGTCTCCCAATTTCTGGTTCATGGATGTGAATCAGTTCCTCCTCTGTGTCACTGAGGATTTCAACATGCCTCAGCCACTTCCTCAACTCTTGTTGTTGTTTTCTAGCCAAAAATTTTTGAACAGGTCATTTTACCTTCCTGTTCAGAGGCCATTCGTACCTCCAATGTACCTTTGTCTCCTGCTGCATCTTCAATGTCAATTGTTCCATTCTTCCTCTTATCTCAATGATCTCCTTGTCAATTTTTGCCTTACTTTTCTTCTTGTGGTCTGCTCCTCGACCATATTTATGGACTTCGGTAGCCATCTTTTCTGTCTTCAACCCTCCTGGCTATCTACCATTTGTTGCACCCCTTGCAACATTCTTTATAGAGCATCAATACTATGTCTCCCCCTTCACCTGTTGTCTACAGGCGAGCTTCAACTTCTGATACCATTTGATGTCATCAAATTATCTCTATTCACCTTTTCACCTTTGCCTACAATCTGCAGACACAATTCAGTTCTTGATACTACTTGGTGCAGTCAGATTGTCTTTTCTATCTCCTTCATCTGAAATCTATGGACAAATCAACATTGATACCTCTTGATGATATTAGACTATCTCCTTCATCTCTTTTCCTCTTTTGTCTGCTGTCTACAAGAAAAAAATCAGCTCTGATACCACTTGATGCAGACCCCCCTGCTCTCCTTAGGGCTGCATGACCTCTCGATCTAGGATATTTCTTCTTTCTGAGTCAGATCGACCCTTCGGTCTTCTTATTGAACCCAAAACAATTATACACATGCCCCCTTTTCTCCTAAGGCACAGGTCCTGTGATACCCGCGACCACTGTCTGCGTGCTTCTGAAACGTCAAGTTTCAGGTGCTAGCTCATTTTTCATTAGCCCCTTCCTTCATATCGCCTTGGGATGTGACCTTACAAAAATATGCGATTGCGGGTGCGTCCAAGGGTGGTTTTAGGCCAACCCACTTTTGGCCCCGCAATTCACTACAAAGCGCCACATACCTCTTCACCGATACCGTGGTTTCAATTGTGGCCGGTCCTCAAAATTTTAACGTCTGGGCACTTTCTGGCCCTGCAATCGAGTGTGACTGTCGATCTTATGATCTTGACGGTGCTTCTGGACTGATGACTGAGATCTGTCTCTTCCAAACCAATGATTCAGATCTAATTCTCTTGAATCGAGCGCTTGAGATTTACTTCAGATGATCGGAAAGTCCCAAATTACTTCGGGACTTCAGAACTTTGGCAAGTTCCCTCTCTTGCATGTGCAAAATGCTAAGGCTCGTGCACCTTGATTTGATCAAACGAATGTTGGTCCTCTAAATCGGTGATCCAACGACCACTATCGCTCTCCCTCCTGAGCTTCCGACTTCCTCTGACTTAGAATATTTTCTAAGTATCCAAAGGCCTCGACCTTTGTTCCTCCTACGAGTCTGTCTCTTGGACCTCGTCTGCACTTCTAGAAAGCACTATCCCTTTTGAGCTTTCTCGTCTTCTGATCTCTTGACTTCTTAAGGAGTCACTTCAATACTTAGTCGAAATTCGGATCTATGCACTCCTTGCAACAGATTCTTACGCAAGTTTGGGTTCTTGCGGATGACTGTGCACGCCTTGGAACAGTCACTCTGCACTCCTTGCAAAGGGAAAGTTCATGCTATCTCTTCTGAGCTTCTGAGTCGAAACAAACTCCATCCATGCACTTCTTGCAGACTGTGTGCACACATTGCACTCAAAAACTCAAAGAAGAGAAGCAATTGAAACTTATTCAATTCTTCACCAATTCATACATTCAAAACATGAACAACATATAAAATCATAACAATGAATTCAAATACATAAACACACAGAAAGTTCATATGCAGGAAAAACTGCTTTCTTTCTATTAAGATGAATGTTCGATTATAATATGTGCAGGCTGGACTGTAACAGAGTCTCAACTCTCTCAAAATAAACTATTCTACTTCCTATTCAATGACAATACTCCTCCAGCAGTCTCATTTGGGCATGCCATGCATCTACATATACATGAAGGTTCCCAGGGTTCCCTCCAACTACCTCTCCTATCAAAGTAACAACTAACAATTACTCAAGATCTGTTACATTCAAGATTGAGAGTGAAACTCCCAGACCTCTCATGATCATTCATTTTCTGAGTGTTTCGCTCTTCTTCAATCATCCGTTCAAAACAGATCTACAAAATAAACGCCAGCTTTTAGATTCTGATTAATTTAAAAAGGCGCGCTATGGTGCTGAGTTATCCCTCCACATGGGATTTTCTGACGATGCTCCTGCATCAATTTATCTTTCCAATGACTTTTGAATCAGCTTAATCAAACATCCCAATCAAAATTTATTATAGTTTTAAGTGAACATATCTTTGAAACCCTTATTTGGAGTCTGTCCTTCTGGCCGACCTTCCTTCTGATGTATTTATGAAATTTCAACCCTTCTGAGTCTAAAATTTTGACTTGTATTACTCTAATATGTATTCTCTACAATTATATAGGTCTGAGAAAAATTGGGTGTGCCAAATAAAAATTGTGGTAACTTTCCAAAACCTAGCTGATTTTTGGCATTTCTTGGAGAGCAAACTTCTACATAATTCCAAGTGTCCAATATTTCATATCTGATTCTGAAAATTGTACCAAAAATTCTACGGAATGTCCTCGTTCAAATGAAATGGGTCTCATGGAATTTGGATCCTCTCTGAAGAAGATATGACTATTTTATTTGGAACACCTATTTGAGACTAGTTATAGGACTAGTCAAAAACCCTATCTTCCATGGGGTATATCTCCGCACGTATAAATACCCAGAAGTTGAAATTTGTACCACATGTACCTTGCTATGTAGTATAAATAACCTCCAAGTTTTACTATTTGAAGCATCCCCGAACAAAATTTACAGTGAAAATTCTAAGATGACTCGCTTGGAGAAGAAAAACCCTAGGATTGATGTTTTGATACCAAATGTAATGATTCAGATGCTTAAGATATCAGAATAAAATAGATGTGCATGCCATGTATATAATGTGAGCGTCAGACACAACTCCAAGATACATAAGTTATACAATAACTCCTTCAATAATAGGAGAAACTCCTCCAAATATCCAATTACATTCTTACATCACAATTAACATGTCCTCAATAATGTATACATGATCTCTATATATACCTGTTCATGCCTACACACGACTCCCCTTTACTATTAGGCTGACCTTGTTACATATATATTTACACATTAATTGTACATTTATCCCCATGTATGCGCCCCCCTGGGGTCGTATCATATACATTTAGCCTTATATATTCCCCCCTTGTGTCATAACATAATCATCCATAACATTCTTCATGAAAGAGACAAGTAGTACTGAATTTCCATAAGTAGAAATGATTTGAAAGTGAGAAGTACTTCTCTTATTTGTATGAGACATCTAGCACCATTCTTAGATAATACAAGCCCTAAAAACATAAAATAATGCATTTATCTCTCATAAACACTAGAGATAAGGAAAAATACATAAATAATCCATGATATAAAGTGGATTGGTATCTAATACCCACAAAGATGCCTCTAAGATGAAGTAAAGAAGATCAAATGTCCAATCATCCAATATAATAGTGATCAAAATCTCACACATGTGGCCCTAAAAGGGGATGACTCACTGTATAATGGTGGAAAGATGGCTCAAGAGGTGAAACATTGCCTTCAAGAGGTGTAATGTTTCATCTCTGAAGGGGGGCCTCAAGCCCTCCAAAGTGTGTGATGTTGGCACCCAAGGTTTTGAAGAAGTTGCACATGCCATAAATCAACACTACGCACGTGACCATGAAGATACGCTGTGCGATGCCATGAAGGATCAACATCTACGCTAGCCAAAGGAATAATGTACACACCAACCCATTTTTGTACTACGCACATGGAATCAAGAAGAAACCGCATGCAAAACTGAATTCAAGCATATCTTTCGGGAATCTGTGTAATTGATTTTGGAACAACTCAAATAATCATGGGCAAGGGTATGGATGAGCTAGCAAGTTAATTAGAATTTCCATGCTCTAGTAAATATATGGGGGATGCATGGAAACACATAAATATTATGGGGAGTTGGGTTCCCTCGATAGAGAGTGGAATAGAGTTTTGGAGTAGAGAGTTCATGATTGTAAGGGAGATAATGAGAGATGGAAAAGAGTGTGAGTTCCATGTCCAGTTTTGGACAATTTTGTATGAGTCTTTAATAGAACTAGAAAATATGTATGAATGAAAATAAGAGATATGAGAGCGCACGGAACATATTTTTTATGACTTTGTATCTGAATGAGTTTGAATTTAATAAGTGAACTATGAAGTCCTTCCTCTTTGCATTTTTTGTGTTATGGTTGAATGTATGCATGTTTACTTCCTTATGCATAGTAATTTGTCACTCAACTATGAATGAATTAATGGTTAATTACTGAGATGTTTCATGTATGTATTGTCCCTTCACATCCCGCACAAGACTAATGGTCTCTGTGATTCTCATGGCATCTCGGGTGATACATTTTTCGGTCCTCGACTGAAGATTGAATATGTCGACGCCTTGGAGTTTTGTTGGTAAATATTGACAAACCCTAGGACTTCAACCCCCATAAAGTAGATCTTGACCAACATGTGATGTCATCAAAGGTTCCATGTCATCCTCAAGGAAACCCCAACGTCTCCTCAAAAGTGTCCAATCATCACAAAGGTGAAACATCCATGCTCCAAGGGCAATGTCTCATCATCCAAGGATAACATCCCATCTCCAAAATGTATCATCATCCATGGAGAGGTGCTACATTATCACTCCAAGTAAAACGTCCTTGAGAAAAGGCCCAACATCATCCTTTAAAGGTGAAACATCCCATCAAATCAATGGTCCTCTAGGTGGAACATCCCATCACCAATTACCTCAAGGTCATGTCCACACCTTCTAAGGGGTTCTGTGACCGGAGCCATGTCAGCAAGTCCTCCAACGTCCTTGTAGGAGTGCCAAATGACCTCCCTCAAATGGTGGATATGTCCTCCATACATGTGGGATAATAGCCTCTCAATCATCCTCCAATGATCTAAGTGTCATAAATCATGTGCAATCATCGTCCACAGAGGGGGCTCATATGGTCCATGAGGCATTGGTTATGATTCTCATGATTGTCCTTATTTTTAGTAACACAATAAGGTTTATACTCCATCTACAACTACAAGTTCTTCAATTTTAGAGACATAGAATATGACTATCTCTGTCTCTCATTCATGGGATCGATCTTTAGACCAACATTCTTGGCTCTACGAGAACTCTTCTTATAAACCTTTTGTAGAAAATAGGAAGTGGGAAAATCTTGGTTAAACTCCTACCATCTATATCTATTATGGGTGGATCAATGATCAATCACTATGGTACTTTTCTTTTCTTTCATCCTACAAATAGGTTTCATCCAGTGTTTAAGATAGGTTTTTTCACATTGACTACTCTGTCTTGTAGCTGTATTTTACTCCTTTGCAGTACTCTCTTATCTTGATGGTATAGGTTGGCACTGCTTCTTTACCATGAAACACTTTTTTTTTCTTCTGGTTTTTACATTGACATCAACTTCTTCTTGGAGCAATTATGATTATCATTGTCAAAGTTTATCCATCTCATTCCTCTATGATTGATCTTCTTTAGCTTCGACGCATTCAACCATATTGACAACTTTGGTGTTTTATTATTTATCATGGAGGATTTGTCTAACTTCTTTACACTGACACCATCTTATGCTTGCAACACTTGTATTGGTCATCGATAGATTTTCCATTCGGTGCATCTACTTTATATCTTCTTTAGCTTTAGCCCATCTTTTCATCTTGACCACTTTGGTGTTTCCCCTTTCATCACTTGTTTGGTTACTGTTATTGCACAATTTGTACTTTGATCAAAGGAAAGGTTAAAGGAGAGAAAATTGGCGTAACTGGAGACTATCCTATCACTCTCGCCTCAATAGGATGTCTCTTTCTATTTAGGGTGTTAGGCCCAGGGGAGATGTCCCCGGAGACCCGGGGGTTTGAGAAGGAAAGGTGAAAAATGGCTAGATAAAGATCCCCTCTCACAAGTAAGCACCAATTAGAAAGTCTTGGTTTTATAACCAATGAAATGATAATATGTCAAGGTGTACATGCTCGGAACAAAGAAACAAGAAACTATATATATTGCAAGTACACTTGCTGGTTAGCACTTCATAAAACCATAGACTTTCTCAATAAAATAAATTGGCTGAAATGATGAAGTAAACAGAAAATTATAACAACAATATTAACGAGGAAATACTTCACATTAAATGCCTTGAAATGGCTTCAAAATAACTAAGAATCATCAACCATTGACATCATAATACTAGCATTTATTAGAAGTAAATAAGACAATGCATAAATCAACATTTTCAATTGCTTTTAGAAGCTTTTAATGCTACAATTAATGGTTGTATCTTGCTTTAGTAACAACAAAAATATTGTTAGTAGGTTAGGCTATTCTAGGGTTAGAAAATGGTTAGTAGGAAGCTCAAAGAATAGGTTTTGATGGTTGTTTTTATCAATCACTCAAAAGAGGACTTAGACTAGTGCTTTAGGGAAAATGGAGTCAATCACGTGGCAACATATGTTGAAGAAAAATGATAGTAGGAGAGTCCAATTATCAAACCCTAAGGGGAAACTAGCTACTAAGGTGTAGGTAACCCTAGGCCTTATTAGATTTACTCCCTATTTAACTCAATGATGAAGAAAAAATTGGCTAAGATGAAGCAATGGATACTAAGGTGTTGCAATGGCAAGGCCTTAGCACATGCTTCAAGAAAAATGGCCTTTTGACAAGATCTAGTAGGTGAAGGCTTTTGAAGCTAGAACAATAACATGTGCTAGTCTTCCTATGGTTTAATCAAGCAATTTCATAATATTAAATGTAAACGCAAGATAAATAATACTATGACCATTCAATTAAGAAGAATTGCAAAAATATCACTTACATACACCAAGAATCATCAAGAAAATCCCTAGTTGAACACATCCACCAAGAAACTTGACAAAATAAAGTTACAATGACTAGAATTAGGTCAAAAAGGCCGACATGGCCTGTTACACATAATATCTAGTTTTTACATTAAATGTCACAATTAAACTCTAAATCAAGCTGCAAAGAAGACGTCATGCCCTTTTAGGGTGACGTTAGGCCCTTTTAGGGCAACGTTGGCCTCCTGGGGAAAAACGTTAGGCCTCCTTGGGACTTAGGATCATGCCACACATGCCACTTGGCACACAACTGCCTCCAAAGTATCCAAAACACTGGGTGACATCGTGGGTGACCTAGGTGAGGTCATGGGGCTTCCAAGGCCTACATCAAGGTGAAAAGGGAAAGACCCCCCTGGGTCCAGGCTTGCCAGGCTGTCCCTGGTGGAACGTCCTCCTCTCTCTGTGGTGCAAACCCCTAATCTGTCTCTGCCCCTAGCTGGGGTCACAACATCCATCTGGTGGGATTTTATCCCTATGGTGGTCCGAACCAATCACATCCCCATATGTACCTGTCCATCGGGTGTGGCCCTATAACATCAACAAATACGCCCTCCATGGGCTCATAAGTCACGGGGATCATAGCAATGTCAATCACATCTAATCATCAAGTTATTTAAAGGTGTGCATGAAACCCCTTTTACCTGGACAAGTGCTCAAAGACGTTATGCTATCCTACAAGCCAAGTTTGGAGGAGACATTAGGACGTCCTATTGGGATAATGCTCATTGGATGTGGGATGTTCTCGGGTGAAGTCAAATCCAAGCCATGTGAGTGGATGAGGTGGTAGGGGATGTTTGGACAATGGATGTAGTGATAACAAGGAAATGCATGGCTTACTTTTGGGTGCCTCTGAAGAGTGATTTGCACCTTGTCATGGATGCAAATGTTTCCAATCCCATTCATGCCTTTTATCTTTTATTCTTTATTTCTTTTTTTCTTTCAAGAGACTAGTTGGGGGACATTTCCCTGGTGTGGTGACCAATGGTGGAAATGTTACCTACAAGCATTTCACGGAAATGAGAAGGTTGGCTCGTGATGAGACCCCATTTCTCTTGGCTATTCCACCAAGAGCCACTACCCTGGTGTGGTGACCAACTGAATGGTAGTGTCATACCGCTACATGCCCATGGACTAATATGATGGCTCATCATGAGACCCCATATCCTCTAATTTGGTCTTGATTTATTATTTTTATGGATCCCTCTGTTTCTTGCTGAGAAGCCTTTTATTTCTTTCTCGGGGATCCTTGGGTGAAGCATCTCAATGTTTCATTCTTTTGGATTTTATCTTTTTCCAACTACTTTTACCCTCTGGGCCTTTATCCCCTTCTTCCTACAAGATAAGGTACAACCCTTTGATATTTGGCCAACCCAATGCTCGAACCAATGTATGGGATGGATGAGCGGGAAAAAGATGAAAACTGGTAAGTATGGTGGGAATGAACGATGGCCTTTCATGAATCCCCCCAATGGAAACTCAAACCCTATGGGAACCAACTTACTAGGGAAACTTGTCATTTCCCCTAGGTGTGGTCAAGTGGAAAGGCATAAGGTCCAAGCACACATTAGAAGCAAAAATAATTAAAGGCAACTATTGAAATGTTTTGAGGATCAGAGTGACATATACCATGATACCCAGACTCATTACCTCATGGAGCAAGACTCATTTCTGTTGCAAGACCATGCCAATGTGATGGATGTTGTTGTTGTTCACAAAGTGGAGGCACTGAGGAAGAAAAGGATGGGCCCTCCAGGGCCATGCTCAAATCGATCTGGATATTGGTACTCCATGTCTAGGACATGTGGGCCTCGAGACATAATCTTCGTAGTTATCCCTAGGCTAGGGGATAACATCTGGCTCCAACTCGGGGACATGTGCTCACCATAGAGCACATGAGAAACTCGACATCTCTGGCATAACCATTGACCTGATTGATCTCAATATAAGACTATTAGTAATCATTTGGGGTGGTGATATCACCCCCATCACACACACACACACACACACACACACACACACACACACACACACACACACACACACACACACACACACACACATATATATATAATACATAAAATGAAAGCAAGCATATGTATAAATGGAAATAAAAAATACTCTAGCATGAAATGAAAATGGTATATACAATGGATGCAAATGCTTACCTACTTACCTATACTTATCTGTGAAGTCAAGTCTCTGCCCCTTGATGCAATGGGCGCCTTCTTCCTTCCAATGTAGACAAATAATATGCATCATTGACTGACTTTCTTCCAACTTTGAAGGGTCCAAGACAAAACTGTGCATTCCCCTTGATAGTAGGCTCTCCCTTCTTTGTGTCCCAAATCCATATCGTGTCTCCCTCTTTGTAATCCTTGGTCTTGAATATGGTTGTTTCTTGTACAACCCTGGTGTATTGTCTTGAGGGAGGAGGGTGGGGTTCTACTGTGAATACTTCTTGCTGGGATGGCTTGATCAACATGTCATCTTCTTCTTTCTTTAACAATTCGACAATCCCAACTTCTTTTTCCTTGTATTTGTCTAGGATTTGTTGATACTATTCCTTCCTTGGCCATTGTATTTGATCGAAGTCTTCCTATGAAGAGAAAGGAAAAACATCAGGGGAAAATACAAGAAGAATTTCTTTGGTTGGCTCATGCGTTTTACTAGTTCTGATATCATCCCCTTCCCATTTGACGAAGCCAATTCCTTTCCTTATAAACCTCATCAAATTGTCATCTTCTTGTGTAGAAGAATAATCATCCAAGTCTTCATAGGTGTCAGATGCATCATCAGGACAATCACCCCAATTTGTATCTCTTTCTTGCTCCAGAACGATGGGGCGGGGTCCCACCAAAGCACTATCCCTTATGTATGTTTCGTGCAAATGCAACACCTCATCATTACCTAGTGAAATATTGTTCTCATGATTGCTAGGAATATTCTGGTCACCCTTTCCCTTACTAATACTGTCTAATTTTGTCGAGGGAAGAGTGGGCCAACCTTGAAATAAGCATGAATCTACTAAGCTGTAGTCACTATGTCCCTGAAAGGGGGTTTTCTCATTTTACTCAAAATTACTAGTTTGTAATAACGTGGAAGTTTCTTTGGATGATAGTTGGTCATCTGGGATTTGCTTTGTCAAATAAGGGATTTCCAACATTTCACGAATCCTTTTAACCTTTTGTAGGATATAGGCCATACTAGTGCTCAGGTTGGTCCTATCAATGTCATGTTTTGGGAAATGTTGGGGTAGATTCCTAGTATACACCTGGAGCTCTTCAATATCTACCCTTGAGTTCTCATTTGTTTGGCCAAAGTATTCAATCCTAGGCTTCCTCATGTCTCAATTTTCTTGGGTTTGACTTGGCGTGAACAAGGTGAATATGGAATCTAAAAAATTAGGTTTCTCATGAGTAGCCTTTGGGTGAGAACATTCAAAATAGGAGTCCTTGCATGAGTAGGGTTTAAGATCATTTTCATGTCTTGCCACATTTTGTAGGTCCAAAGTGTTCAGACAAATTTATTCCCTTGGGGCTTGATATTTTATTGTTTGATGAGGTCTCATAGAAAGTGGCTTTTGGATTTGTGATAGTGACCTTTCTAACTGACTGATTCTTTCAGAGATACTTAGATCCTCAGAGGGTTCATTTTGTTTTGAAAAATTTAAGGCATATTTCATGTTTGAGAAACCTGTGCTCCATTTCCTATGGAAAGTATTGTTCTCTACCTCTAGAATCTCTGGGAGGTCATGCTCTAGTTCTCCCAAGCTTTCCTTATTTATCTCCTAGATGTCATCATTGTTCAAAAAATTGACCTGATAGATGGCACCGCTGAACTTAATATTCTCTTCAATCTGGCAGACAACATCTTGAGCTTCCTCTAGGGTTGTAGGTAATCGATCCTTGAGGATAAATTGTAAAGTTCCTTCAAACGAGTTAAGGTAATGTTGGAGAAAAACGCTCTTTGGGAGAAAATCGGGTTGAAGTTTGCTAATGAGAGTGTTGAACCTATCATTTAATTCCCTAACGTCTTCATCTTTTTGTTTGCAAACTTAGAGGTATTGAGAGTAAAAGGAGGCCATACTTTCTTTTTTACACCACTTGTCCTTGAAATCTTGTTCAATATCTTCAGGGGTTTTGATGCTTCCATTCAGGTGACCATTAATCCAACCTCTGGCACTCCCGGTGAGTGAGCTTGCAAAAAGCCTCATGAAGGTGTCAGGGTGTTCTTCTCCCGATTGGTGAAATTCATATTCATCATAAAACTTATCCCAATGTGAGTTGCCATAAGATCCCACTTCTCCCGAGAATTTAGGTATCCAGGAATCATCCTCTTTGGGGAGATCATGTAATCCTCCTTTGGTGTTCGTCAAGTTCAAAGGGCCAAAAATTCTTTGTGAGACCATTTAGGAGGACTTATAGTGGTAAAAGTATTTGTAGGGGTAATAGGGATTAAAGCAGTGGAAGAGAGTGTATATTGATGTCCACTACGGGTCGTCATTTGTGAAGTCGCTAGATAATTTTCTTTGAAATTATAAAAGGAATGAGGGGATCACCCTCAGTGGAGTCGCTAGGTAAGCTTTGTAAAGTAAAGACTTTTGAGGAAAGGCTTACTAAAAACTGTCGTCTTGAGGAGAGTTGAATCATTATTCCCCGACAACGACGCCAAATGTTATCACACAATTTGTACTTTGATCAAAGGAAAGGTTAAAGGAGAGAAAATTGGTGTAACTGGAGACTATCCTATCACTGTCACCTCAATATGATGTCTCTTTTTATTTAGGGTGGTAGGCCCAGGGGAGATTCCCTCGATGACCTGGGGGTTTGAGAAGGCAAGGTAAAAAATAGCTAGATAAAGATCCCCTCTCACAATTCACCACCGATAAAAAAGTCTCAGTTTTATAACCAATGAAATGATAATATTTCAAGGTGTACCTACTCGGAACAAAGCAACAAGAAACTATATATATTGCAAGTACAGTTGTTGGTTATCACTTCATAAAACCATAGAATTTCTCAATAAAAGGAATTGGCTGATAATGCTAAAGTAAACAAAAAATTATAACAACAATATTAACGAGGAAATACTTCACATTAAATGCCTTGAAGTGGCTTCAAAATAACTAAGAATCATCAACCATTGACATCATAATACTAACATTTATTAGAAGCAAACAAGACAATGCATAAATAAACCTTTTCAATTGCTTTTAGAAGCTTTTAATGCTGCAATTAATGGTTGTATCTTGCTTTAGTAACAACAACAATATTGTTAGTAGGTTAGCCTATTCTAGGGTTAGAAATGGTTAGTAGAAAGCTCAAAGAATAGGTTTTGATGGTTGTTTTGATCAATCACTCAAAAGAGGACTTAGAATAGTGCTTTAGGGAAAATTGAGTCAATGATGTGGAAACATATGTTGAAGAAAAATTATAGTAGCAGAGTCAAAGACAAGAGGGATTGATAGATTGGAGTGTTGGTAATCCAAGGCTCCAATTATCAAACCCTAAGGGGAAACTAGCTACTAAGGTGTAGGTAACCCTAGGCCTTAGTAGATTTCCTCCCTCTTTAACTCAATGATGAAGCAAAAATCAGCTAAGATGAAGCAATGGATACTAAGGTGTTGCAATGACAAGGCCTTAGCACATGCTTCAAGAAAAATAGCCTTTTGACAAGATCTAGTAGGTGAAGGATTTTGAAGTTAGGACAATAACATGTGCTAGTCTTCCTATGGTTTAATCAAGCAATTTCATAATATTAAATGTAAATGCAAGATAAATAAGACTATGACCATTCAATTAAGAAGAATTGCATAAATATCACTTACATACACCAAGAATCATCAAGAAAATCCCTAGTTGAACACATCCACCAAGAAACTTGACAAAATACTCCAAATTTAGCCTTCCTCAACAAGTGTGCCTAAAATTTCAGCCAAGAAACCCTAAGTAGGGCGCAAATTTCAGTCCTCACAAGTGTGAGTGAAAGATGATGAAAAACAAGAGTGATTTCCCCCTTATTTATACAGTTACAATGACCAGAATTAGGTCAAAAAGGCTGACATGGCATGTTACACATAATGTCCAGTTTTTACATTAAATGTCACAATTAAACCCTAAATAAAGCTGCAAAGAAGATGTCATGCCCTTTTAGGGTGACGTTGGGCCCTTTTAGGGCAACATTGGCCTTCTGGGGAAAAACATTAGGCCTCCTTGGGCCTTAGGATCATGCCACCCATGCCACTTGGTACACAACTGCCTCCAAAGTATCCAAAATGCTGGGTGATGTCATGGGTGACCTAGGTGACGTCATGGGCCTTCCAAGGCCTACATCAAGGTGAAAAGCGAAAGACCCCCCTAGGTCCAAGCCTACCAGGTTTTCCTCGATGGAATGCCCTCTTCTCTCTCTGGTGCAAACCCATGATCTATCACTGCCCCTGGTTGGGGTCACAACATCCATCTAGTGGGATTTTAGACCTATGGGGGTCCGAACTAATCATCTCCCCATATGTACCTGTGATCCAGATTATTTTCGGCACGAAATGAGAGCATAGCTATAATAAAGAAATGCACAGAGATATCGCAGATATTAAATAATATAATATAAATATATCAAAGATGCAACCATAAACACAGATATACAGTAATACACGATTTCTATTAATGAAATAAATGTACAGAGACTGTAAAATACAGAGTGAAAGACTCGATAGAATGGTGGCAGCTTATCTCTGAGAAGAGATGTGACGGCTACTCGCATTCGCAAGAAGATGATTACAATGAGGATCTGAAGGCATTTTTACAATAAACAGGAATTCCAAAAACCCTAGACATCCAAAAACCTAACCTTAGGAGATGAAGCGCCAAAAGTCATGTGGGCCCTGTTTGGGTAAGTTAGTACATCAACTTCCCGGGGTCGTAACTTTTGCATACGATCTCCGTTTTAGGCGTATAATAGCTCGTTGGAAAGGTATCGTCGAGGAGATTCATTTTGGGGGCTTAGTCATGCCTTTTTATATCATTGAGGAGATCTATATCGAAAAAAATTCATTTAGGCCCTCAAAATGGCCCCGGAAGTTAAAACCTGCTAAAAATAGTAAATTGCCAAAATTGCCAGAAAACTGTTTTGAGCCAGTTGGAAAAGGTGGGTGGACACTGATATCCACCTGGATCAACCTGTCAATTGGGTGTGGCCCTGTAACATCAACAAATACTCCCTCCATGGGCTCATAAGTCACAGGGATCATAACAATGTCAATCACATCTAATCATCAAATTATTTAAACATGTGCATGAAACCCCTTTTACCTAGACAAGTGCTCAAAGACGTTATGATATTCTACAAGCCAAGTTTGGAGGAAATTCTAGGACATCCTATTGGGATAATTCTCATTGGATTTGGGATGTTCTCGGGTGAATTCAAATCCAGGCCATGTGAGTGGATGAGGTGGTAGGGGATGTCTTGGAAATGGGTGCAGTGATAGCAGGGAAATGCATGACTTACCTGTGGGTGCCTCTGAAGAGGGTGAGATGCACCTTGTCATGGATGAAAATGTTTCCAAGCCCATTCATGCCTTTTATCTTTTATTCTTTATTTCTTTTTTCTTTCAAGATACTAGTTGGCGGACATTGCCCTGGTGTGGTGACCAGTGGTGGAAATGTTACCCACAAGAATTTCATGGAAATGAGAAGGCTGGATTGTGATGAGACCCCCTTTATCTTGGATATGACACCAAGAGCCACTACCCTGGCATGGTGATCAACTGAATGGTAGTTTCATACCGCTACATGCCCATGGACCTAATAGGCTGGATCACGATGAGACCCCCTATCCTGCAATTGGGTATTGATTTATTATTTTTATGGGTCCCATTGTTTCTTGCTGAGAATCCTTTTATTTCTTTCTCGGGGATCCCTGAGTGAAGCATCTCAAGGTTTCATTCTTTTGGCTCTTATCTTTTGCCAACTACTTTTATCCTCTGGGCCTTTAGCCCCTTCTTCCCACAAGGTAAGGTACAACCCTTTGATATTTGGCCAACCCAATGCCCAAACCAATTTATGGGATGGATGAGTGGGAAAAAGTTGAAAAGTGGTAAGTATGGTGGGAACATACGATGATATTTCATGAATCCCCCCAGTGGAAACTCAAACCCTATGGGAACCAGCTTACTAGGGAAACCTGTCATTCCCTCTAGGTGTGGTCAAGTGGAAAGGCATAAGGTCCAAGCATACGTTAGAATAAAAAAGAATTAAACACACATGTTCAAATGTTTTTAGGATCAGAGTGACACATACCATGATACCCAGACTCATTACCTCATGGAGCAAGACTCATTTCTGCTGCAAGACCAGGACGATGTGATGGATGCTGTTGTTGCCGACAAAGTGGAGGCACTGAAGAAGAAAAGGATGGGCCCTTGAGGGCCATGCTCAAGTCGATCTGGATCTCGATACTCCATGTCTAGGAACTTTGGGCCTCGAGACATATTCTCCTTAGTTATCCCTAAGCTAGGGGATAACAGTTACGCAACACCTTATATACTAGTCATCCTTCACTCAAGCCTTGCAAAAGCTGCATTCCTTCATCTTTGATCTTTTTCGAGTGTGAAGGAATTTACCATCAAAGGGGGGTGACATGTAATTCCTACTTTCCTTTATCTCCAAGTAAATATTACATGGGAATGTTGGTGCATAATTATTTATGCACATAATTTGTTTACTTGTGCACATATAATAATTAATTATGCATAGTATTCACTTTGTAATTATGAAAAACAAGCATTGGAGTTATCAATATAAGAGTGGCTTTCCTTTAGTTAACTTAACTATATTTTACCATGCATTGATGGTTCCCAAGTTGAAGTAAACTTAACTTTGAGCATCTAACTAATTTATTCATCGCCAGTTGAATTGTGGTTTAGTGAACTGCAAATAAGTGAGTAGATAGCATGCAAGCATATTCTCTATAGAAAGGACATATAAGGTCATGATTGCACTAAGTTAATTGAGATGGGAGAATAATCAAGCCTTTCCTTTGCTTTGTGGATGTTTCCCTTTTGAGGGTTTTACCACGTAATATCTAGTGTTCATTTGTGAGCTTGCTTTGCAATTGTTCCTATGATCAAGTCAAAATTCAAACATGGTATTAGAGCCTTTTGATCCAAGCTTTGGTTTATGACCAAGCAGATATTTGAATTCCATAAACTAGAACACCGCAGTTCCTTTTTCTAGATCTAAAATTGAGTTTTGGTGCCTTCCAAAACTAAGGTAGAAGATTCATTGGTTCTCTTCACCTCTATAAAAATCAATGCATATTTGCGGTGATCTAACCATACATATGTGTCTAGAGTGGTATAATTAGCCAATATCAACCATTAGTTCATCAAAATGACCATTATTTGCCTCATTTATGGAGGGATTTATCTAGTAGACATGAGTTCATTTATGTAAGATATTTTGAAATTCATTTTCCAAAAGAATATAAACAAATTCTTGTCAATAAATTTTCATTTGCTAACATGGTTAGGGGAATTTGTTAAGTCTTATTGTGAAAACAGGTCTAGGGTTCAAAACATGTAGCATCTCCCTCTCAACTAAATATTTTGTTAAAGTCACTTAGCCACCTCATCCGGTGGACCTACCACATGGCATAGTAATGTGATGACACGTGATACACTTAGCCACCTCACCTAGTGGACTCAATGTGTGGCCTAGTAGTAAAAAGACACATGGAACATGCCATATCATATATTGAATGCCAACTTGTGACTACCACATAGGATTAATTCATGTCACACAATTCCATGGCATCAATGCTATGTCACTGCCACACATGTGCCAACTCAAGAGGAGACATGTCAGTTCTACAATATGCCACAACATCAAATTCTACGATGCCATATCAACAATTATACACTACCACATCATCAACCACACTAATTCCACATCATTAGTATGAATGGCTAGTCGAGTACCATTTTATTAGGGTGAGGGTATTTGCATACACAATTTTATCGATGATCTTTAAATGGTCATAAATTTCACATATTATGTTTTCTTTGGGTGACTATTTTTCACTATATGTCATTTTATGTCCCCTTTGCACTTGTGAACTTTGTTTCTACAAGTTTATCTTTATAATATTTCAGAATTTACTTTCTTTGCAAAAATTGAAGCATAATCCTCGCTTTTCAAACTATTGAAGGGAATAACATCTTCATCAAAAAGATATTTTTGAATTTTTTTCAAACTGCGTATTGTTGCGAGACCAACATAGTGGTGTAATTATTTTTTACGTTTGAGGAATTGTGTATAACATGATCCTCATCTTTATTGAGCCTAATATTCCTCTTCGCCCATTTTTTTTTCTTTTTTATTTCCTTCTACAATGTTTTTATGGCTTCCTACATTGATGTAATGGCACTGATCCAGATTTAGGAGCGGTACGAAATGAATAATCGATTGAATACCATAACACAAAGATACAGAGAACAACAACAAATATCCAGTAAACAATAACTTCTATTGAATAATAAAATACGTTGAAACTGTAAAACTGTAGAATTGAAAGAACTTGCTCGAATGGTGGTAGCTATTTCTGAGAAGAGATGTGGCTGCTACGTGCATCCGTCCGAGCAGAATGATTACAATGAAAATCCAAGGGCCTTTTTAACATTACTCATGAATTCCAAAACCCTATACATCCAAAAACCTAACCCTAGGAGATGAAACGCCAAAAGTTATGTGGACCCAGATGGGTAAGTTGGTCCCTCAACTTTTTGGGGTTGTAAATTTTGCATACAACCTCTGTTTTAGGTGTGTGATAGCCCGTTGGAGAGGTATTTTTGAGAACTACACATTATGCCGTCAAACTTTGACTTTGTTTATAGTTTGATTGTGGCAAGCCAAAAAAACACTATTTAGGGCCCCAAAACGACCCTGGAAGTACAAAAAAATGTATTGACATGAAAAATTCCAAAATAAGCCAGTTGGATTAGGTGGGAAACCACCAATATCCACTTGGAAGCTGTGTAGGGCTTCAAACAACCCTGAAAGTGTAGAACCCACAATTACAAAGAATTATAGAATAACATGTTGAACTAAATTTTTTCAAGAGGAGCTCATTGGAATAGGTGGGTGGCCACCAATATACACCTAGATCAGTCCCCCCCCCCCTTAGGAAGCAATGGTCTCCACTCCATTGAGTGCCCCCATCAGGCAAGGAAATTTCTACTGAATTTGGATCTAGGTGATCCACTTGCCTTGGTGCAGGAGCTGCCTTGCCTTGACAACCCGATAAATCTGGATCCTCTACTAGCGAGTGCCCTTGACCTGTGTGTCCACTATCTGATCAGTGGATGCATTTTTGACACAGTCAGGGTTGAGCTCTGTCGGAGTCAATTGTTCTACGATCTCCGAGGTGTCCAATAATGGTGGAAAATATGGTCGGAGGAGGTCCACATTGAACACTAGGTGCAAGACAAGGAAGGGGGGACTGTTGAGCTCAAAAGCATTGTCACCCACAACCTTGGTGATAGTGTAAGGCCCATAGCGTAGTGGAAAAAGCTTTCGATGGGCCCTGTAAGGTGTTATTTATGCAATTGTAACCAAACCTTGTCTCCCACTTGAAATGTGTGTGGTACCCGGTGTTTATCATGGCACTACTTGTACTTAGCATTGGATTTATGCAAAATCTCATGTACCTGTTGGCGGATGTGCTGAATCCGCTCAATGAATTTGGTGGCTTTGTCGACCTCAAACTGAACATGGGAAGATTTTTCCTGTGTGGTTGCAAGAGGTAGTGCAACATCAATGGGACCCAAGGGATGGAATCCCAGCTCCACATGAAATGGGATATAACCGGTGGAGCTATGGAGAGCCATGTTGTAGGTGTGTTGAACATAGGGAAGACTCTCATCCCATGTACGCAGATGCTTAGGGTTGTACATGCGCAGGATGTGCACAATCGAACGATTGACGACCTCTGCCTAGCCATTGGTTTGGGGGTGGAAAGAAATGGATTTAGTGAGCTTGGTGTCCAACAGTGACCAGAGAATCGACTAAAATGTGTTGAGGAACTTGTTGTCCCGATCTGAGGTGATGGTCTGTGGTATCCCAAAATGGACCCACACCTGTTCGAAGAAGAGTTTGGAAGTATCTGTTGATGTTATGTTCTTCTTACAGGCTGCAATAATGGCCATCTTCGAAAACTGATCAACCACCACAAATACACAATCATTTTCGTGCTTGGTGAACGAAAGGCCATACATGTAATCCATTGAGACAAATTTCCAAGGCTTCTCGGGAGTAGGAAGAGGGGTGTATAAGCCTTGATTCTTGATGGATGGATTGGAAATGGCATAGGCAGTGCAAGATCTGATATACTTGCTGACATATTGTCGAAGTTTTGGCCAATAAAAGTGTTTACGTAGAACAACCACAGTTTTCTTCATGCCAAAATGCCCTACCATCCAACTGTAGTGAGCCTCCCAAATAATCTTTGCATGCTCACTTGTGGGTACAAAGTGGTGGTCCAGATGGCATAACAATCCATCATGGATGTGAAAATCGGTGACATTCGTGCCTATACCCAAGAGCTGATTGGTGGTGGCGAAGTTAGGGTCACATTGATAAAGTTGGGGCCACTCATATGCCTCATGCCTATGTGAATGGAGCACTGTGGTGAGTGAAACAATGGGAGGGTGACTGAGGTAGTTAGCGACACGATTTGTGCTCCTTGTTTTATACTTGATGTTGATATGGAACTGTTGTAGGTATGTGGACCACTTTTGATGGCGGTCATTATGCAACTTCTCCTGTGTCTATATGAAGTTCAAAGGCTTGTGATCAGTGTGGATGATTGTCTCCTTTCCCTGAATGTAATGTTTCCATTGACGACAGGCTTGCACAATGGAATACATTTCTTTTTCATATGTGGGGTATTTTTGGACAATATCTGAGAGTGTCTCACTATGGTATGCTACTGAATGACCGTGCTGAGAGAGAACTGTGCCTACAGCATAGTCGAAGGCATCTGTTTCAATATCGAATGGTTGTTGCATATCGGGTAAGGAGAGTACTGGAGCTGAGCACAAGCGATGCCTCAAATCCTCAAATCATTGTTGTTGTGTCTGCCCCCATGCAAATTTTTTTTTTTCACCGCCCTTGGTTACTTGGCTGAGGGCCCATCCAATATGGGAGAATCCCAACACAAACCTTTGGTAGAAGTTGGCAAGTCCCAAGAAGCTCCAAAGATAATTTACTATGGTTGGGGCTATCCAGTCACGAATGACTTGGATCTTAGATGGATCCACATGTACCCCATGCTCATCAACAATGTAGCCCAAGTATTGGACCCTGTTCATGACAAAGGATAAATTTTGCAAGTTGGAATATAGCTTGTCCTGCCGCAGAGTGCCCATAACCTGCTAAATATGATGCATGTGCTCCTCCCAAGTTCTGTTGAAGATGAGGATGTCATCCATATATACTAGCACAAAAGAGTTGGTGAAGGGTCTCAATACATCATCCATCAATCTCATGAAAGTTGTTGGTGCATTTGTTAAACGAAAGGGCATGACCAGCCATTTGAAGAGACCTTCTTTAGATTTGAAGGCTATCTTCCATACATCATTTAGTTCGATGGGAACCTGGTGGTAGCCAGACTTTAGGTCAATCTTTCTAAAGAAATTTTCCCCCTTGAGTTGGTCAAGAAGGTCATCAATTCAGGGAATTGGGTACCAGTTCCTGATTGTGATTTTGTTTAATGCTCTATAATCAATGCAGAGTCGTTGGGTCCTGTCTTTCTTCTGCACCAACACAATCGGGCTTCCACAAGGAGAGGAGCTAGGTTGGATGTGCCCCTTTTGAAGCAACTCTTGGATATGGTGCTTGATTTCATCATTTTCCATCAGTGAGCTACGATAAACTAGTCTCTTAGGAAGCAGTGCACCAAGGGCTAGATCAATTGGATGCTTGACGTGGAAGTGCATCGGTGCCCCGATGGGTGAGGAGAACATGTCTATGTACTCTTCCACGATCCCGTACACTTGATTCTACTGGAAAGAGAGGATTTGTGTAGAGGTCATAGATGTGACGACGAACTTCTTCTTACTGCGAGCATGGATCACAAAGAAGATGAACTTCCCGGTTTGTGAAACGACCTTACTACATTGATTAACAAATATTAAAGAAATAATGATAGGTGTCGCTACCTGTGATGTCCCGTTCCCAAGAGTAGGCCAACATGGAGTGACTTAGTAGTCTATATGTTCTTGTAGACTATAGTCAGGAAAAAACAAGGAACAAGAGGAGAAATAAGGGTGAATTAGTGGTTAAACGATGAATTAAGCCAAAAAACATAGGAAAGGTCACTTACGCTAAAGTCAATGGAGAAATAGAAGAAAAAGGTGTTGAGGGGGAGACTAATTAATTAATCACTCACCTTAGGAGGAACAATGCCTAGCTTAAGTGATCTCAATGGAGAATTAGACCGGGAAAGGTATAAAAGAAAGAATTCAACCTAATTCCTCATTATGTTATGATTTGATGTTGAGATAGTTTCCAGAGGAGGAAAGCGACCTCTTTGTTGTTTTGTGGATTTCTGGAGGAAACCACCACATAGATCGGTTTCGGTGTTGGAAGACACACCCTAGCCTATCAGAGATACCATCCAAGTATTTCACCTTGCCAGTTTAGGAGTATTCAGATCTATTGCAATGATTGCGCAACTCAACCAGTGAGGGCTTAAGGGTTAGAGAGGGTTTTGTGTAGCTGCACGAGACCAAGGTTTATCTTGCAGATTCCTTATGACCTAGTTGAGGATAATCCAGGGTGCTTCTTTTGAGCCACCGATCATCAGATTCTGACGGTGGAATCTACCAGGGCACATCAGACAACTAGATAGTGCACATCTCTTGAGGAGGGGCGTTTAGGGTTCCAAGAAGATTTCCGGATCAGATCAGAGGAAGCCCTTCTGACCCATTATAGAGGAGGCCACGACGCACATTTTGAGACCGATATCATTGGATTTCATTGTTGGAATCACTAGGGTGCACTCATAGAGCCTAGGAGGTGTGTAACCCCCTACGGGATGTTATTTGGAGCTTCAGAGGCCGGATATTAGTCTGACAGTTGCCAGGAGGAGCCTAGGGACCAGGGTGCTCAATTTGGGACAATTTCCAGAATATTATGTCGAGTATAGCCACAAGGGCGAGTTTTTCAGTATTTGCAACAGTTGTCGTGAGACTCCAAAACTGCATTTTTCCAATCTATCTGTGCTTGATCAGATCTATCCACATCTTCTCTTCATGTGTATTTTGTATTAGTTGATTTGTATTCCAATGACGATAAATGAGATCTAAATGAAGATTATTTCCCTTGTTTCAACATATCATTGTATTTCCTGCCTTTTCCCATAATACATACTATTGATATGGCATTTGTCCCTTATTTCACATGCATCGTATATACTTCTTAAACATTATATGTATGACACACACATGCGGAAATCACCAAGCATGAAAAATAATGAACTCAAACGTATCCAAATCCCCCCAGAGTATCATATACGAGAGTCAAAACACTAGTTCAGTAGTAGATGTCCAGATCAGTTGGATCATGGATATTTCAGTGGTATAAAAGCCTTCTTCCTTCCAACCTGTGAAGAAGTGCTTCTCATGACCCCATGATTCCGAGAATAGGTGAAGAATACATAGAGGGTCGAGGACATATTGGGGATGAGTACATTTAATACTGTAGAGGAAATAACAGAGACATGAAAAAAAGGGACTACGCTCCCTTCCACACTCAGTCAAATATAGAGCCAGAGTTATAGGATAGAGAGCACATCAACTCTGACACAGAGGTAGAGATAGAGAGGATTATGGGTGACAAAAGAGAGGAACCATAGGGTAGGGGGAAGGCCCCGAGACACATCCTGATAGTAAGGAGGCCATCTTGAATGACGTAGCCAAAGGACAACGAGACATGATTAACATCATAGCACAGATGGCCATAAACACACATATGATCCATCACAATGTGAGCACTATAGGTGCCAATGCCGCAAGAGAAGAGAGTGGTCCAGAAGGACACCATGGAGGTGGGGCTAGTGGCTCTAGTGGATCTTAGAGCGGAGCGAGTGGACAACCTTCACCTATCTATGCCTATACATCATATGGAAGGATTCCTTGACCTTTATATCCACAGTTCCAGGGGGGACAACCATTGGGACAAACAAGGCATGTAGGGGGAAAACCAGGTTAGGGACACATAGTGTGAGAGGACCCATTCAAAGAGTACATGAGAGATTAATTGGCACTAGGATCGGAGTTCCATGCAGACATGAGTTTTCTAGACTATTGTTCGATCAAGTATCAGAACATACCCTGGGAGACACAGAGGGGTAATGGGAAAACTCAAAACATGGATTTCATCAAGAAAGTGGGAAAGTTGAACATTCCTACTTTCGACGGGTCATAACGATGATAAGATCAAGCATGGGTACAAAATCTTGACACATATTTGAAGCTTAACTCGATGACAGAGTCATAAGATATCAGCTTCGCCACCTTGCACTTGGATGGGGAGGCCAATGAATGGTGGTAACATGGGTTGGTGACCTTGGGTCACAACAACATTACTTCATACTTGGAGTTCACTGAGAGGTTGATGGAGAGGTTTGAAATGAGAGATCCAGAGCTCCATTTCAGGGACCTTACACAGTTGAGACAAATAGGATTAGTTGTGGCCTTCATCACAGAGTTCTAGCATAAGGCAGTGGTTGTATCAGATATATCAGAGCACATATTGGTGATGTTGTTCATTGAGACATTGACGGAGCCATTGAGGGGTTGGGTTAAGGATTTCAAGCCTCACACATTACACGAGGCCATTGTGTGCACAAGAGACATGGGGGACTCAACGCTGAAACCCAAAACCTTTACCATACCCTTTGTACCACAGAGAGACAAGGATCAGAAAAATCCTCAAAGGGAATATAAGGGTATGCCCAAGCTAGACGATGACACTAGATGGGAGTTAATGAGGAAGAGGCTTTGCTTCTCTTGCAGAGACCCTTGGGTCCCAAGGCGTATATTCATGGGAAAGGGACAGATCCACTACATTGAGTTGGAATCAGGAAGTGATAAGGAGGATGAGGAGATCGAGGCACCGACAGACAATGATTCAGAGGATGAGACCATACATGAGCCAGAGTGGCAGCCAAAGAAACCTTAGATATTGACAGAGACACAACCTAAGGAGGAGACAAAACCTCGTAGAGAGGTGAAAGGGGGAACCATAGAAACCCTTTTCAGGGTACCCAAGTACAACAATCTCAGGTTCAAGGGACTTGTACATGGACAATGCATGACAACTCTAGTTGATGGTGGGTCCACCCACAATTTCATATATGCGTCCTTATTAGCCAGGAGAGGGTTACACACTGAGGAGTTTGAGGGATTCCACATGGCAGTGGCAGATGGATACACAATGACATGTTTGGACATGGTCCCAGACCTAGAGGTCAATCTAGGCAACTACACCCTTACAAATACCTTTTATGTAGTTGACCTATCAGATACAGATGCAGTATGTCTGATACCATGAGATTCAAAGACACCAGTGGATCGAAAGTGGTACTCCATTGTATGTCTACAGGAGCACCCCAAGCAGTGTCAGTGAAGAGGATGGAGTGGATCTTCCATCATGGTCATGTAGCTTATGCAGCAGAGTGTTTGATCACCACCCAGAAGGATTCAGAGGGCATGGAGCATTACCATCCACAGATCAAGAAGCTTTTGAGTCAGTATGAGCCGATGTTTGGGCTGATACCACTAGGGAGACCACCAGACAAGGGATTCGAGCATACGATTGAGTTGGAGGCAGGGGATACACCGGTTATCACCGCACCCTATATGCACCCCAAGATATTCAAGGATGCGATTGAGAAAGCAATCAAAGAATTTATTGTGATAGGGAAAAATAGGCATAGCATGAGTCCTTTTGCTTATTCAATCATTCTAGTAATGAAGAAGAATGGCACATTGAGGATGTGCATTGATTACAAAGCTCTCAACAAGAAAACGATCAAGAACAGGTACCCCATTCCGCGCATAGATGAGTTTATGGATGAGTTACATAGGGAAATTTTGTTCACCAAGATTGATCAGTGGTCAGGATATCATCAGATCAACATCATGGAGTAGGACATAGAGAAGATAGCATTTCGATGCCATTTCATACATTTCGAGTTTTGGTCACGCCATTCAGTTTGAACAACGAACCTGCCACTTTCCAGTCTTGTATGAAACACATATTCAGAGGGAAGTTGAGGAAGTATCTTTTGGTATTCTTCGATGACATGTGATTTACAACAGGACATGGGACGAGCATCTAGTACATTTGGAGGAGATATTGGGCATTATGCAGGCACAATCATTATATGCCAAGGAGTCCAAATGTGATTTTGGGATGAGAGAACTAATGTACTTGGGGAATATCATCAATGAGCAGGGAGTACAGGTTCATCAGAAGAAGATCAAGGCCATTCTAGATTGGCCAACACCCAAGAACCTCATGGAGCCGAAGGGATTCTTTGGGTTATGTAGTTACTACAAGCGGTTTGTCAAAGGCTTTTGACAGTTGGCAAGACCACTCAAAAATCTGACCAAGAAGGGTGCTTTTAATTGGATGGAGGAGTCACAACAAACATTTGAGAAGACGAAGGAGGTTATGAGCACATGCCCTATTCTAGCCCTTCTGGATTTCTCTCGGTCGTTTGTATTAGAGTGCGACGCATGAGGGGTGGGGATTGGAGTAGTTGTGATGGAGGGAGGCCATCCCATTGTGTTTGAGAGAAGGAAGCTCAATGATTCAGAGAGACTCCACTCGATTTACGACAAGGAAATGTTGGAAACCATGCATGCCTTAACCAAATTCAGGTAGTATCTGGCGGGCAATAGATTTGTAGTGAAGATTGATCACTACAGTATAAAGTATTTCCTGGATCAAAAATACCTCAACGAGAGACAACAGAAGTGGGTCTCGAAGATCCAAGCCTTTTAATTCTACATTGAGTATGTTAAGGGAAAAATGAATGTCGTAGCAGATGCCTTGTCGAGGAGGCTAGCAAGGTGCTCGATGATGGATGTTTTCATAGATTGGAAAGCACATTTGTTGGTGGAGTACTCTAAAAAAAAAATTTCTTGTGATTTATTGGATGGACATGTAGTTGATGATAGATATCAAGTGCTAGATGATGTCATTTTCTATAAGGATCGTATCTATTTGGTTCCAGAATCTACATTGAAAGGACAAATTCTTAAGGTGTGTCACGATTCGCTTACAGCTGGGCACCAGGGGTACTTCAAAACTTACAAGTAGATCAGGGAGAGATTCTCATGGAAGGGTATCAAGGATGTTGTACTGAAACACATATGGGAGTGTACAACTTGTCAGAAAAATAATTTCAAGAAGACACACCCCGCGAGGTTACTTTAGCCTCTACCCATTTTGGAGCAAAATGGGAGAGCATTTATATAGACTTCATTACAGGTATTCCTCGAGTGTAGGGCAGGGACTGTATATTTGTGGTGGTCGACAAGCTGACCAAATTCACACATTTCTTTTCCATACCCATGGACTACAAGGCCATACAGGTAGCAGAGCTATTTCTCAGAGAGGTATTGAGGTTGCATGGTTTACCCAGGCAGATAGTTAGTGTTAGAAATGGGCGCTTTATCAACGTGTTTTGGCAGGAGCTCTTTCGGTTGGTGGGCACAGAGCTAGCCATGAGTACCAGCCACCACCCACATATATAAGGATAGACATATATTGTCAACAAATGGGTGGATGGGTATATGAGAAACTATGTGGGGGGGCAACAACGCACATGGGTGAGTATTGTTACAACACGACTTACCATTTGTCTATCAGGATGTCACCATTTAGAGCATTGTATGGATACGATGCACCCTCTTTTGTAGAGATTGTGTTTGGGGATAGCAGGCTCCCCGAGGCCAAAGAATGGGTTGAGGAGAGTGAGAGGATTCTATGGGAAGTAAAGGAGAACTTACAGGAAACTCAAAACCAACAGAATATCTATGCAAACAGGCAGTGGATAGAGGGAAAGTTCAAGTTAGGGGACTTGTTTTTTCTGTGTTTACAACCATACAAACAGTCCTCCTTGAAAAAGAGAGGAGCAAAGAAGATTAATCCTAGATTTTATGGATCGTACATATTCATTAGGAGGGTAGGTGAGGTGGCATATGAGCTAGAGCTACCAGAAGGTAGCAAGATTCACAATGTTTTTCATATTTCTTGCCTTAAAAAGGAAATGGGACATATGGTTAGAATTTCAAAGGAGTTTCCACCATTTGATGAGGAGGGTCAGTTGGAGCTAGTGACAAAGGAGGTGCTTGAGCAGAAAGAGCACAGATTGAGGAACAAAGTCATTAGTGAGTTCTTGGTTAGATGGAGGGGACTTTCAGTGGAGGATGCCACATGGGAGGGAGAAAATATATTGTAGCACCCAAGATTGATGTTGCTTGAGGACAAGCAATCTCGAGAAGGGAGGACTGTGATGTCTCGTTCCCAAGAGTATGCCAGTAGGGAGTGACTTAGTAGTCTATTTGTTCCCGTAGACTATAGTCAGGCACAAACATGGAACAAGAGGAAAAATAATGGTGAATTAGTGGTTGAACGATGAATAAATCCAAAAAGCATTGGAAATGTCACTTATGCTAAAGTCAACAGAGAAATAGAAGAAAAAGGTGTTGAGGGGGAGACTAATTAATTAATCACTCACCTTAGGAGGAAAAACGACTAGCTTAAGTGATGTCAACGAAGAATTAGATCAGGAAAGGTATAAAAGGAGGAATTTGACCTAATTCCTCATTATGCTATGATTTGATGTTGAGACAATTTCCAGAGGAGGAAATCGACCTCTTTGTTGTTTTGTGGATTTCTGGAGAAATCACCACACAGATCGGTTTCGGTTTTGGAAGACAAACCCTAGCCTACCAGAGATACCATCCAAGTATTTTATCGTGCTAATTCAAGAGTATTCAAATCTATTGTAGTGATTACACAGCTCAACCAATGAGGGTGCAAGGGTTAGAGAGGGTTTTGTGTAGCTATACGAGATCAGAGTTTATCTTGTAGATTCCTTCCGAACGAGTTGAGGATCAACCAGGACGCTTCTTTTGAGCCACCATTCATTAGATGTTGGCATGTTTTACAGACAGTGTGTTCTTGTCATTGATGGCAAGATCAGAGTGTGCATCGATGGAAAAACAGGAACAACGTAAGCTAAGGAGGATTAGCACAGAGTTGCACGCAGTGTGCAGGTGTGCACCAGGGACGAGGTTAACTCATTGCCAATGCTCAAGAGAGATAGTGTACTCAGGATCTCAGGCAGATCAAAGGTCGAGGCCTTTGACACTTACAAATTCTTCTAAGTAAGGAGGATGCGTAAGCTCGGGCAGAGAAGCGACATTGATCGTTGGATCCAAATCAGAATTCCTGATGATCGTCAGATCTGAATCCAGATAGGAGGATCACAAAGATGGAGGATAGATCTCTGGTGTTAGATACGAGCGGAGGGTTTGACCATCGTTGGATCAGGAAGAACCTGCACATTCTTTAAAGTGCAAGATCGAAGCGATGGTCCAACTCCATTTCAGAGTTTTGGCTATCGGGGTTTCGGGTACTGGAAGTTGGAGTGTCGAAACACTTTGCAACAAGAATGCCGAAATCACAATATGATCTGAGCCGTTGAATCAAGATCAGATCTGGACCGTCGAATCATAGGACACGTGGCAAAAGATCATCATGTCGTTGACTGGAAAGTCAAAGGAATGGGGTTCCCTAAGCTCTCGAATTCGCGATATGCGAAATCGCGAAACTATCTTAGCCGTCAGATCGAGGTTTGTTCTGGACCGTTGATCCAGCTCCATCTCAGAGTCTCGCCTATCGCGACTTGGAGTGACGAGAACCTCCATCTAAGGAACAACGAGATGCGAGATCGCGAAAAGATCAGGACCGTCGGATCACCAAGAACGTGGATCATTGATCTGAGCTCCATATCGGAGCTTCGCTTATTGCGACTTGGAGTGACGAGAACCTCCATCATAGGAATCATGAGATGTGAACTCACGATAATATTTGGACTGTCAATACACCAAGATTCTGGACTGTTGATCTGACTCCATTTCGGAGTTTCACGAATCGTGACTTAGAGAGGCAAGAAACATAACCACATGAGTTTCGAAATGCCGAAACAAGAAATTGCGAAATACTTTAAGGCTTGTGGTCTCAGCCGGTGGTTACACCATCAAAGAGCTGAAGAGAAGAGTACATGCAGACAAGCTCCTTTTCGACGTTTCGGGGATCACGACTTGGAAAGTCGAGAAACTTCACAATGGAATTAACAAAAAGGCGAAATGCGAAATCATGAAAAGCACATTATGAACAAGCGCTTGGTCATGGCCATGGTCATATCAATGAAGGAGCTAGAGCAGAAAATCTCCGTCTCGGAGTTTCAGAGATCGCAACATGGAGACTCAAGATATCTCATCACAAAATCTCTGAATTACGAAAGTGCGAAACAGGTAAATAACACAAGAACCCATCCGAGTTAATCCAACGATGGAGGTGAACATGAGCACGATCGGAGGGCTAATGCTGATCCTCACAGTGTAACTGCTAGAAACCATTGATGGTTTCTACCAGAGGAGGCGAAGAGACTTCTGTGTGATTTCCAGAGGAGCTGAAGGGTTACCAGGAATCTGCCAGTGGAATGAAGACAATTCATGGATGAAATTGACAGCTGGATGAGGGTTGGAGCTTGTAACTAAAACATAAAGGATGAGCTCGACTGTAACAGAGAAGACGAAGAGTCTCAACTTCCAGAGAGAAAAAGGAATCTTGGCATAATAGCTAGTGATGATAGACACAAGGGTTAAACTGCCAGAGAAGCTGAAGAGTCACGATGATGATCAGGCATAGCACTTGAGATGTGGAGGAAATTGGCGCGGTGTGAGCATGCAGAGGAATGGTGAATATTGCATGCACAAGGTGCACATAAGCTATATATACAAAATACAGAGAAGAGATGTGGTTGTTGTTTCGGCTGGAGTTGCTGAGGATGTTGTTGTTGAAGGTGATTCATGCGTGAAGAAGGAGCAGAGTGTAGCAGTTGAATAGAACAGAAGAAGAACTTTGCAGTGAATGGACATGGTGCACATAGCATAAAAAGAAAAAGAACTAAATGGGCAGCGAAGGCATGCTGGAAGACAGTGAGGAAGTCTGAGTAGCAAAATCTTGCAGAACAGTGATGAGACTGGTAAGCTGTTATTGAACACTATATCACTGTAATAGGTTTCAGTGTTTCATATTCATAATCCAGGGTGGTTGGGAGGTGCTAGGGAGGACTGGTGTCTTCAGAGGTTCAAGTGGGTGCTTGAACATAGGGAGTTGGTGCTAGAGAAACCAGGGAGTTGGTGCTTCCTTCCAGTTGGTGCTAGAGAAACAAGGGAGTTGGTGCTTCCTTCTAGTGGGTGCTAGAGAAAAATAGAGAGTTGGTACTCTCAACAAGTTGCATCTTGCAAAACAGAGGTTGTAGCCTCACAATGAGTTGGTGCTCATATGTATGATAATGTAAAGAATGTAAATAATACTTATCATATAAAGAAGAAGAGGTTTTTACCCTGTATGGGTTTCCTTGGGAAATATTTGTCTCTGTGTTTCTCATATATGTGACTGATGCTAAATGTGCCATTGTTTATTTCCCTGCATTATTGTGATCATCATTGAGTGCCTTGTAAAGATTTTAAAAGAAGCATAGTTGTTTAAGCACGGTAACAACTGATTCACCCCCCTCTCAGTTGTCCAACAATTGGTATCAGAGCAAGCCCCTTTTATCTAAGGGTATATCCTAGAGCTTAAACATGTCAAGCCATAAAGGAAATTCAACCAATAAGACTCCTCTGTTCAATGGAACAACTTTGCCTTCTGGAAAGTTAGAATGAGAACCTACATAATGTCGTTAGGTGCAAATGTCTGGGATGTGGTAGATACTGGTTATGTAAATCTAGTTGTGCTAGCTAATAAGGATGACAAACTAGAATTTAGCTTCAATGCTAAGGCTATGAATGCTATCTTGAGTGGGTTTGCAGAAGAAAAATTTGTAAAAGTTATGCATCGAGGAATTGCCAAAGAAATGTGGGACAAACTCATTAGCAACTATGAGGGTAATGAGAAGGTAAAGGATGCAAAGCTTCAAACCTACAGAATACAGTTTGAACAACTGAAGATGAAGGAAGATGAAACTGTTGGAAAATACTTTTTGAGAGTAGAAGAAATGGTAAATGCAATGAAGGCACTTGG